>DWKL01001700.1:0-14096 GCA_018249415.1 Phareas burnsi | reverse complement strand
TATAATTTATACACCCGCGGTTGTACATCTAGTAACATTTATGGCAAATGACATGTTGGTCAACAGTTCGAACGTTCGGTTCGTTATTGTGATATCAATTATGATTATTATTATTATATATTATTCGAAATAACCATTCCAAAGCGACATAAATTATCAAGTAACAAAAATAAATTAAACAGTCTCTTATAGGCCGACAGAAAATAGTAGAATGTAATAAATGAGGATGATGTCATGCAATATAAAGTAATTAATAAGAGTGACCAATAAGTCTACCAAATATTTGATACGCTAAGTACTATCGAAGCGATGCAAGAGAACATGAAACTGGTCCCTAGCGTGTAGTAATGCATGAAGCATAAATGTAAACAGAACATATAAAATATACAAAACAGAACATTACAGAAGCACCCAGTAAATAAAGATCATAGACCTTGAAATAATAATAAGTTTGAGCAAAACATTGTCGCTTAAATCATAAAAATAAATAAAGTAACATATAACGTAATAAAGGTTTCCCAAAATATAATTCGTATATAATAACTATTTACATCACGGACATATCTAAGACATATATTGAAAACTTGTTTCAATCGTTACAATTCTAGGAATCGTGTAAACTCAGGTTCTATAAAAAATATATATATAAAAATCACATACACATACATAATAATATTGCAATACTTTACACACAATTGTCTTGTTTACCTGTTAGAACGTGGACGATGACAATAAAACTGTAATTTCACAAACATTTTCTAGCTCCCAATACGTAGCCGACTAAAAAAAATATACATACACTTTTACAATACAGCTACATATGGCATCAATACTTACACCTACGTTAACGTAACAAGCCTATACAAGTCATCGAGCTAGCGACGTTATACCTTCGTCATATAGGATTTGCATCGAGCCGTAAAATACTCTAATCGTTCCGAACTCATGCCAATTCGATATATGTACACAACCAGTACGCGGACCTCAGTCTCTATACCAGCTAATATTTAGTAAAATAAATACTCCCGTTACGGTACGCCGCACCTACTGCTACGGAACGTCTCAAACGTGTTCGACGCTTAATCAACTTAATTAATCAACAAAGCTATAAATAATAACTTACAATCACTACAGTATTCTTAATTATCCGCTACGCAAATATTACTTCTGAAGTAGATGGGAGATATAAAAAACTGTACACATACTAAACAACCGCTTTACCTACGACCAGCCTAAATGTTTTATCGATGGCGCCAACTTTTATCCGTTACACCGTCTAATGATAATGTTCTAGCACTAGCAACACGGCAGACACTGGCGGCGCTGGGAGTTCGCTAGCCGGCAACTGTCACTATTTGTTTTTAAATTTAGAATTTCTATCGTCTATGGCATCCCTAGAGGTTCCAAACGTAGCTGAGTACAGATAAAAAAAAAAACTAATTCTGCGGGACGTTCCGCGCGCGCGCGCCGCCGCCGCCCTACGCACTTACTGTGAGCAACTTGCTTACAACCCAAGTACGCTCGCCGGAGCGCATTTGTCACTTTGCCCTGATACCAATCACAATAAAACATTTTAGAATACACACACCATTTACATTGCCAGAAACGCAAACGCAAAAAACCACCGTCTAACGAAGCCTTGGATTTGAATGAGTTTCATATCTAGCGAAATGGTGTAACAGTAATCGTGTCTTCTAAGGCAATCTCAAGGGGCAACTGTTAAGTTACATTATATGTCGAGACTCAAAAGGAGTTCAAAATCAATCTAAGAATACGTAAATATTACTCTTAGCGTAGACAACTGCGATGGAATATTTTTTTGGTATTAAATCGAATAGGAAGGAGGAATATTTTTTTGATATTATCGATGTTAAATCAGTATCAGAGATAGCACTTTTGATTTCCTTAAATATTTCATTAAAATAATCACGTGAGGACAGTTCATAGAAAATTATACAAAAAGGATCAATCATTGGCAATGAGAAAGGAGATTGCCAATTTTTGTGTTATTCTGTTTCAAATATAGCTCATAGTTTTTCAACAAAAAGAATAAAAATTGAAATAAATTCAATAAAAATAATGAATTTCAAAAAAAATCAACAGATATCAAAAATTGAATGTTATATTAGAAAATATAACAAACAAAAATATAAAATACATTTAACTAAAAATAACCACATAATAATGTAAACTAAAATTATGTGGATTATAATTTTTATACCATCCATACTTATTCACTCATATCATCCATTTTGAATATAAAAATATAAATTATCATTATCACTTATTTGGTACATTTTCTCCAAATTCGGAAACAACCGTTTTATCTCTGATGCTTGTTTATAAATTGTCAATATGTAATAATTAATTTACTCATTAAATGACATATAAATGTGTTTCCACAAAGGTTAGGATAATATTTACGTACTCGGCGCCTACGGAACGAATAAAACCATGCTTTAATTCGATTCAACGTTCTCACCACACTAACTCCGGTTTTGTCCTGCAATTTATAAAACTATTTCACTTTCAAATCCTAGTACTGAACCTAATCTATATCAAAATGGCAGTGACGTTACTAACCTATGTTTCACTTAAATGCCGTAAAAAATTGTTCATTTTGAATTTAAATCGGTACATAAAATAATATATAACTCTGTAAAATATATACAATAAATAAAATACACCAAAACCCAAATGAAGTAATACATAAACGTAATAAGATCGGGAAATTAATAGTTCGTTTGCAATCTTCACAATATTATTGAAATTAACTGTCGAAATACTGTCGCTGTAAAATAATGGATGGAAATTCGGGATGGACAGTTTATAGTTGTACTAGCTGTGCTAGTTGTGCTAGTTGTGCTAGTTGTGCTAGTTGTGCTAGCTGTGCTAGCTGCTTCACCTGCGTAGGCTTGAAGGATACAATTGATTTATTAAATTTTACACTAATTCCAACATCTATCTCTCACTAGTTCAATGGGTACAATCAAACAATTATAATCTCTTTGAAATGTACGCAATGCGCACCGTGAGTTTTTTTTTATATGTAAAAAGTAGCACGTGGGCGTGCAGGCCGCCTGATGTCAAGCGGTCACTGCAGCCCACGGACACCGACATCGAAGTTCAGACAGGATTGCAGTCATATTTAAGATCCTATGTGAATGACTTGTCAGGGCTAAGATCCTCACTCCGCTGTAAGTGTGCCCGGCGACCGCACCTCTCCAACCGACACACAAAACTGTTCCACGGCGGACTATGAGGGCGGTGGTGTCGCAAAAATATATATAGCTTAGCTTAAATTAGCTTAATATTTAAAAATGTTTGGTTATTTGCATCCTTCCTTTACGTATAAAGTCTGCAACTTACATAGGTACTTATATGTAATTCATACACAAGATTGTCTTGTAAGATGAATCCCGTTAAATCTCAATATTTAACCCAACTTTGGAGATGCTTTATATAGCAGGATACTTCTGAAGTACCACGTATATTTAGATGGTAGGGTATTTTCTTAAGCACCGTGTACATTTAGTAACATTTCTGAGATTAAAGATTGCAAACGAACACATAGGTAAACATAACATATACATAACATACAATAGGTGAGGTGTGACACTGGTGTTGGTATGTGGAAGTGTGTGGGTGGAATGACGGCTACCATGCTCTCCTTTGCTAATTTTTCTTTCCACTGTATGACTATCTTTATATTATTTATTTAGTTAATTTAGTGTAATTAGCAATAACATTTCATAGTAGTTAATTAGCAGTAACCGTTAGGTAGTAAGTGAAATCAATCGGCAAGGGTTTCCAATTATTTTGGCCTTATTAGCTGTTGATTTTATTATCTGTTACTTTAACAATTAGCAAAAAATACAAATTGAAAACGGTTTCTGATAATTTCTATTATTATAACTTCGATCAAATTTTTATACATATAACTTTTGATTCCAATATACCCCAGCTGTTATTAGAATCGAGAATCCATAATACATTTTCCCTTTGGTAAATAATCTAAAAAATTACGAGTTTGGATATTTTTATGAGTTTCATACTCAAGTTAAGTCTTTGTTATTATGTGTCCCAAAGTCTTTCGTTTTGTTTAGGCTGTAGTTTCGTGATAATCCTGTCATCGTTCATTTATCATTCAATTAGTATCAAACTACAACACGGAGCACGGGAGCCGTCACCCGGAAGATGGTAGAGAGAGCGCGAGAGAAATGTAAGCGAGCAACGCGTGCAACAGCGCGAGCAGCCGCGCCAGCGCGCGGGCCAGCGGGGCCGCGGCGCCCGCCGAGGCCTCGGAGACCACGGGGGCCGGGGGGGCCGGAGGGGCCTGGGGGGCCACGTGGGCAGTTACCTTCAGCGGCACGGGCGGCACCTCCAGGTGGTAGCCGATCTCGCACAGCTTGCGAAGCAGATCGATGCCTGGAACCAACGTAATGTACGCTAAATATAGGATGACTACGTACAACCTTGTTTTCTGTGAAAGTCTTGTGATGCTGCCCATTTAAGATTCGGCGAATGATTATTGTTAACGGCGAATGATTTTGTTGAGCAATAGCATTGTAACATTTCCAATCTTCCACTTCTATTCCGAAAGTTCGAATTTGAATTCCGGCCACCTTACGTCCCTCACTTTTTGCGTCATGTGCATATTAGAAATCAGAAGCTAACTAAAGGTGTAAACAAAACGTTAATATAACTATTTAATAAAACTAACTAATATAAGTATTTTACACTTTCTTTTTTTGCACTTATATCAGCAAAGTGCTGTATAGTGAACTTAAAAGCAATGACAGATTTACCAACAGGCAGACAGTACAATAAGACTTAAACATAGCGCAGCCATTTGGCAACGTATTTTATTTATGATGATAATAATGCTAATATTGATGATAATGATAATGTTGATGATAGCGATAAGGATAATGTTGTTGATAGTGATAATGATAATGTTAATGGTAGTGGGTGTGATGATAATGATAATATTAATGATGGTGATGACAATGATGATGGTGATATAGCTCGAGTTGTCTCGGGCTGTTGACTGCCGTTCCTATGGCAAGCCGGGCCCAACAGTACAGTAATGGGTTGATGAGGACGTCGCGAGCTATCGACCGAACTTCCGACTGCCGTCCCAGGGGAGACACGTGCGGGACAGTACAAGCTGATGTTGTTTTGACGACGATGATAATTATGACGATGATGGTAGTGATGGCAATGATAATGTTGATGATGGTGGTAGTGATGACGATAATAGTGACGGTCGAGGTAATGGTAATGATAATGTTGATAATTATGGTGGTGATGACAATAATCATGATGATGATACGGCTCAAATACTTGCGGGCTGCTGACGGCCCTTCGTGTGGCGGTTTGTACGTAGGAGCGAGACAGTAATGGATTGGTGACGATGCTGATGTGTCTCGAGGTGACGAGCTACCGACCGGCTTCCCTGTTGTCCCCGTAGCGCGTCTCCCAGGCGTCGAACAGGCGGTTGTAGTAGCGCGGGCCGGCCAGGTAGGGCAGGTAGACGTGTGAGCGCGGCGTGGGGAACACGCGCTCCATGCCGCCCGCCTGCGTGAGCTCGTCCTCCGCCTGCGTCAAGTGGCGCACGTCGTCCGGCGTCAGCGTCGACAGGATGTCGCGGAGGTACTGCGGACGTGAACCTTATTATTATTTGATCGGTGATAATGAATAAGTGTAAAAGAGTGACCGACAACGGTCATCAGACAGGCAGAGGGTTCTAGGTTCGATTATATAATCGGCCCAGACAACGAAAGGACCCTGGAAGCATCTACACCCTTCTTAGTTTTTATAGATTGACTTACATAAAATTACTACATACATAGATTAACCATACGTCAAATGCATCAAATTATAAACAAAACAAAATTTTATTTTACATTTTCATTTTGGAGCTGAAACGCCAAAAACGACTTTGTGGCAATTCTTAAGCTAATGTAAAGATTTTATTAGAAATCTTACCGTTTCAAATTATAGTTCCGCTCATATAACCATAGAATAATAAACAATAGAAATATAATAAAAAATAACTCACCATATCCCGATCTTCCATATTTGTGTAAATTATGTGTTTATCCCTCTCTTCTTTTGATAAATATATGGTGTATAATCTGCTGTCGTACGGTAGACCTCCCTGGAAGAACAATATAAAATCCAATATGAACGATGCAGTCGCGGTACTTAATAAATCAGGATTAGAAATGAACCAATAAAAACATTTTGTTAATCAAAATTGAAGATGTTAACACTGTGCATACCAGTTGCATCAAAATATATTTACAATTAAACATTGATTCAAACGAAACCTAAGGTGGTAGAAGCCTTCAAGGTTCGAATACAGAGTTACCACCGCTAAACCTATATCTCGCTTACAACATAGACCAAGTGACCATTTGCCATTGAATAGAGTGCATGCTGATTTGCTATATAGAATAAAAAAACCCTTATCGATATTGCAAAAATGTATCATACATGTTTAAAAAAAGGTGGTGAAAATAATAACAATAAGGATGGTATGACTTGTGTGAGATGTAGATAATGGTGAGTGGTGAGTGTGGGTGCGACTGACCAGCTTGTTGGGCTTGTCCTTGGCGAGCACGTCGAGGTTGGTCCGCAGCGGCACCTGGAACTGCGCGATGTTGAGCACGGTGGCCACCAGAGGGCCCTTCACATGAATGTCCAGCGGAGACGCGCTATGTAGGCTTGGAGAAATGTTCACCTGAGGAAAAATCGGAACCACCATTTACATAAAAACCGAGAATATTGTCAGTCCAAAATAAAGCAAATAAAAAAATGACGGCATTGGATATATTTAGAAAAAATCTATATACATTTCAATCAATTCAAATTGAATGGTAATTCTTTAATTAAATTAACATAAAATTTCCAAATTGAATAAATAAGCTCTATTATACATAACAGAAAGAAAGAGAGAATAAAGGAAGAATGAGACAGAATGCTTCCTTGCATTACTATATAAATAAATATCTTACATTGTTAATTTAAAATGATCTAAATTACGTGTATCTTTCGGGATAGCCTGAGGGATTCCTTTCAATAACGTGTAAAAATTCAAATTTCAAAAAGGGTACTCATAAAATATTTAGCGATATTATTACTTGATAATCAACAAATGGAATGAAACGAATTGCACATATTTTGTATATACATAGAAGAACACTTAACATTTGACAATAACTGTAGAAAGCACTACCACCTTACAGATGTTATAAACGATAGAACTGCACCACATACCTCTAATAGCCAAGGCTTCAGATCTTCGTCCAAGAGAACGTCGATGCCAAATAACTCGTAGCAGTTATATCTGGAGGTGATGTTAGCTTTAGTTAGAGAGCTGATACTGGCCTCGCCGGATATGATCGTCTTGATGACCAAATCCTTCATGGAATTCCACAGGGCCTCTGTATCCACATTCCTTTCAGTCTTAAGGTAGTGGAAAAGAGTTTGTAATGTCCTGAAAAGTAGGAAATTTCATTTTGAAGCGAGAAATCAAAACTACCTTTGTATTAAATTTCCTGTATTTTTATCAGGAGTCACGTAACTGTTTTGACATGTAGAAAGATAATTATGTAGATAGGGATATATCGATAGTGTGAATTACAACTTCCGTAATTCATAGTTGAAAACATCGCATAATAAAGACGCCATATTACTAATGTAATATTCTGAGATAATGGGTAATTTACAAAAAGTTTTGTATTTTTATAACATTTTTTTTTGTTGTACTACAATGGAACTAATATTGGTAGTCTTTTAAATAATTACATGCAATCTTTGTCCGTTTGATAAAATGAAAATTTGAAAATATATAACATAGAACATTTATCACCTGTCAACAGTTAATTAATGCACAAACACTTTCTAATTACAAAAAAATTACATAATCCATCCAAAACAAACAGCAATTTTATATGATAATGTAAATCATGTATAACTTTGAAAACATTAAAATGAACATGAAACAAGGTGATTGTGTTAGTAACTTTGTACGAAATATACTCACCACTTGTGTCCTTCGCACGCGGAAAAGTCTTCATTGGGCGTGTAATTTTTGGACAGTCTGTTGATTGAGTAGTTTGTTAAATGCATGTATCTGTCGTTGAGAGACGTCAATTCGTCATTGTACTTCACTGGAAGCGAGAAGAATAATAACATTAACCTTGAATTGTAACAGATCGAAGTACATATAAATGTATGAAATGATCAGGTGTACAAATAAGAAAATTATAGATTCCGACACGAAATAATTTATGGACGAAATATGCGGGTTATTGGGTATTTTATGACGATCCACGTAGCGTGGTGTCACCATACCGGGCTAACACGCAGAGGGTTTAAAGTTCCTCCGGCCAAGCAGACTTCTAAATGATAATTTTACATTTCTGCGAATAACTCTAATTAAATGATATTAACAAAGAACAAACAGGTTAATCGCTAAAAAACGATACTATATAGTTTTTTAGAAACGGTAAAATCATGGAGCACGCATAAAATACATAAGACGATACAATGCCAAAGGGGCGTGGTTGACGCGCTCAATTGAGTTTAGCGTCTTATGCCAGCTTTGGCATAATAGGTTAATTAAACCAAATTTAATCTTATTTAAAAGGTTTTTCAAGTTTCATATGCGATTAGAAACATCAGGCTAATACTAATACTGTGCTACAATAATTCAAGTTCACAGACACGCATTTATGAATATGGGAGTACTAATCACGTTGCTGTTTCTTGCGCACACTGTTATTATCGTACGTGACGTAATGCGTCCAAATGTTTGCGGCAGCGAGGGAAAGGGGTATAGCGCGTTATATTAATCCGTCTGTAAACACCAGCGTTATATACCTTAAGCGAGAATGCCGTTATGTAAAATGACTTTTGGAGTTATCGCCAAAAAAGAGGGTAATTTAAAAAAAATATGCTGTTTGATACCTAGATGTCATATTTAAGAGTCTGAGGTATTAAAAACAGGTCTACCAAAGCACTTTCAAATAATGAGTCTTTTAATTCGTATTTTACTGATTACGAAAATATCACAATCCGATTTCGAGGCTAGATGAAATAACGACATTTTGGCTCACGGACGGCAGAACATGGAGCTCACCTGAAGCAAACCTCGCGAGCCCGTCGCGGTACAGGTAGATGCGCAACGGGTGCACGGACGTGACGAGCACGTACAGGCGCATGTCGAACTTGTTCCCGTTGATGAGGTACGGCTTGGCCACGTAGCGCTGCACCACCACCGGCCGCTTCTTCGGGATCTGCGTCCACGCGGACACCACCTTGATGCCCGTGCCGCGCGCCGACGCCGGCTGCGGGTTTTGTTTATTCATTTATTTGTATTGAACACCAGAAACTATTATGAAGAATTTAGATTGGTTACACAATGTATCTTTTTCAGCTGATAACTTTAGCGTGCAAATAATCATTGTGTTAAAATTAAACTACACTATGATAATGAATAATAATGAAATATTTATATATTTTCGAGACACATACATCATTCAACACGCACTACACCTTTATATCATACATACATGGACACTTATTCACACACACATACACATTATCCCTATCACAATCCCTCACATTCTAATTTATTCCCTATACAATTATATAATTGAAAATTATGATACTTGTGTCGTATGTTTGTTTTAAATTAAATAATACTGTTTCGGTGGATGAGCAGGACATCTAGTAATGTAAGTATTCAAGCTAGAACAAGGGCCATTGTACTTGTTGAAGTGTAAAATATGTAATCAATATTTTTTTATTTATTTATTACCGGTTTGATGATCCACCTCTCGTTGTTAGCGGCGTACTTCTCCCAGTCGTGTTTCAGCAGCTTGAGGTCGTGGGGCAGCACGTACGTCTTGGGCATGATGCCGAACTCGCCGACTCCGTACTTGGCGGCCAGCTTCTGCAGGTTCCTCCACAGGCGGTCCTTGCGCCCGATCTGGAACGAGCCGGGGAAGTGGTTCATCTTCTGCCCGTCCTTGATCGCCCGGAACATCAGCGACTTCATGTGCTTGCCCCATATTCCTATCCACTCCACTGTCTCTGTAAAGGAATGACATGTATTTGAATTTATTATATATAAATGTATTTTTATATGAGAAAACTAGCAAACGAACTTGCAGGCCATCTGATGTCAAGTGGTCGCTGCGGTCCATGGACACACACATCTAACCTGAAACAGGATAGAAGTCCTTTTAAGTTCATATGTAGATGTGTCACTACCCTCGAGGAATAAGGTGATGTTCTCGCTGTAAGTGTACCGGCAACGGCACCTCTCCAACCGAAATACAAGAATTGCTTCACGGCGGATTATGAAGGGCGGCGTTGGTACCTCCCTGGGCGAACAATACCTGCCGTGATCAATTTCAGCGGTAACCTAGTGGTCAAATTTCAGTATTACACGTTGGGAGACCGAAATTCGAATTCCGAATTAGTGAATGAACAGGGAATGGTGAATGAAAACATAGCGAGGGGACCTATATGTCTGTGACTTCTCAGAAAAGTTCTTAAAGGTGAATATGTGTGAAGTCAATCCGCAATTGGCGAGTGTGGGAGGCTATGGCCGGACCCTCCTCATTCTACGAGTAAATCCGTGCCCGGCAGTGGGACAGCAATGGATTGGTGATCATGTATTCAAATATCTAGTTCTAGATGTAACTAACCTTCTTGCGGACACTCGGCCGTATCACATTCGCTCTTAACCAATCGAAACCCGGAGTTGGTCAGCGTCTTCTTAACGACGATCGGTGTAATGGTCGTGAGCTTCCACTTGAGGTGCTTCTGTATCGCCGCTGGTATCTTGAGGGGCGTGGTCTCCTCGTGGCTCACGAATTTGAGGTAGGGGGGCACGCGGGGGAAAAGGGACGGCCGGAGGCAGTTGCTGATAGATTCTGGCAGGTTTAGTGGGGATTCTGGAAAACGAATTGAATATTTTAAGAGTTTAAAACAAAAGTTTTAAATGGTTTAACGATGGTAGAACTATAGTTCGTCCGGGGAAGTACCACCGACGCCCTGTAAATCTGCCGTGAAGCAGTTTTTGGATTTCGGTTTGTGAGGTGCAGTTATATGGTACACTTACAGCGCGGCGACCATCATAGTCTTCAGGAGTGGTGATGCATCTACGTGTAACCTCAGATAGAACTTCAGTTTTGTTAGAAGTTACATGTGGATGTATGTAAGTTGTAGGGACCACTTAACATCGGGTGGTCGGCACGCTAGTTCCTTCAAGCGTAAAAAATAACACAAATGCTACACGAAATGCATGTGAGTTCTAAGAACTGTGTATGGATTCGTAGCCAAGATCAATAAAACAATAGTTATTTACAGAAAAATGCTCAAGAAATAAGATCAAACTACGTATAACAGATCATAAATAATAAGCTTGTCAGCAAACATTAACAATGGTTATATATACAATTTTAATTATTTCAATTGAATTTTTGAACGCTGCTATTATCTAACTAAACTTAGGACAATGACTAGGTACTGGATTATTTTTAAGACTAATGAAATTAGCTAACAACTTTATACATTTGCTATTACTAATGATATGTATATGTATATATGTATGTATGTGTGTGTGTATGTATGGATGCATGTTTGGGAAATATATTGTGTATGTATAAATAGTATTGAACATTAGTCATAACTGATATTTAAATCAAAATAAAAAGTAAAGAAAATTCGTTTTAAATAAAATTGAAAATGATTAAACTGAATAAATCCTTCTGCTGCTGTTTCACCTCAGAGTAGTTGTTGAATGAACTGATTGTTTTTATGATAAAACAATTTACAAAAAATACATATTAAAGGAATACATTAACCGTCTGTTTCATGATTTACTGAACCCGATTGCCTATCCAAGACTTATTTGACAGCTGATGTCATATAGACAAACTGTCAAACGAGTTGTGGACAACATTATCAGCAGTGATCAAATAGGCCCTAAATATTGTACT
Organism: Phareas burnsi; assembly: GCA_018249415.1. Classification (NCBI taxonomy): domain Eukaryota; kingdom Metazoa; phylum Arthropoda; class Insecta; order Lepidoptera; family Hesperiidae; genus Phareas; species Phareas burnsi. The sequence goes on along the minus strand of DWKL01001700.1, from coordinate 2,073 downwards.
GTGACAGTAAAATAACGATTATAGACACATCTACTGTCGTAATTTGTGAGCCATAGTCGTTTTGTTTCGTCATTTAATGTCTCTTTTACTATTACTGATAATTTGTTCATGTTCAGTGTCTGAACATTTCAACCCAAGTACTGTCCTACTGCAGAGCACGGGTCTCCTTTCAGAACAAGAATATCAGGCTATAGTCCACCACGCTGGCCAAGTACGGTTTAGTAGACTTCTAAAACCTTCGTGAATTTTACAGAAAACTTTCAGATGTACAGGTTTTTCCGCAATGTTTTCCTTCAACGTTAAAGCACGTGATAATTAATTTCTAATACGCACATAATTGGAAAATCAGAGGAGAGGACCAAAACCCCCGCGTGGGAGGCCGGAATCTTACCGCTAAGCTATCACTACACTGAACAACTAGTCTTAAATAATAATGCAAAAAGTGCAATAGAATAATTAAATACTTCACAACTCACAACTAGTTCGTAACAATTAGAGGCATAAGTAAACCAAACGTTAAGAAATTAATCTAAGCAAATTTACGCGAAAAACGAAACAAAATTTATACAATTAGCTTGTAACGAAACCTTTGCGTGTCGGCAGCGATTTGAACGGGTTCGTAGTGTGTAATGCCGTCAGAAACAGTTGGTCCTTGTTTGTTTTCTCTGGAAATAATGTTTGTATGTAATAGCTACGGTGAGTCGGTGGTAGAACTATAGTTCGTCCGGGGAGGTAGCGCCGCCGCTCTCACCATCCGCCGAGAAGCAATTCTTGTGTTTCGGATAGAGAGGTGTAGTGGTCGGCGTGTGACGCATGTAGGCACAATTTCAGATAGAACTTCATTTCTCAGAAGTTAGACGCAGTTGTCCATGGGCTGCAATGACCACATCAGGTGGTCTGTACACTAGTTTACTACTCTTCGGGCATAAAAAAAGATAAACGTATATGGATACCGTCAGATTCCGAACGGTTTTTCTCGTCGTAATTAATACATTGACTGCAGCGCTAATATTCGAAACGATCCACCCGTGCGGCGCGTAACGCAACAGGTGTGTTCCAGTGCGGCGGCACGCACCGTATGCGTGCGAGCCGCACGGGTGGCGCGGACAGTCAAACACAACAGATGTGTTTGCCGCACTCAATGTGTTAAGCAATAAATTGAACAGTCATCACGAATTCAACAGTCGATTAAAGACGAAATTCAAGACAGCTCAGGCCGGACGCACTAGTGGGCAAGACTATAGTACCACCACTTACTGATTATTCTACCACCTATAATTTCCTATCAAGAACGTAAAATTTTATTTAATGTCCGTTCACTTAAATTTAGAATCACGTACAAATAATAAAGACTTATGCGATTTTGATATTATACTTTGAAATTACACAGAATGTTAAGAAACATGTTTGTTTCGATTACAAGTAAACCAGAAACATGTTTTTGGAACTCCTGAAATCGTATGATACGTTAATAACGATTCTAGAGTGTAGAATCGTTATGTCCGCACACTCGCATTCCGTGTCGTGGGTGCCATGGACACATACAAAAAAGAGTAAACAAACACCTAAACACAATAAAAAGCTAAATTCCATATTTAAATGTCTACCCTACCGGGAATCGAACTTGGTGCCGTCTGCGTGTCAGACCGGTTTCATTTCATCGGGTACCGGACCGGTAATCATTTTAATGTCTAACGCTCACCTCTAGAGGGTACACTCTTGGGCGTCACGACGGTTCCGTTAAGCTTGTTGGTCAATTTGGTTACAGAATTATGTTCCAAGTCACAATTGTTCGTCACTGGAGGGGGGGGTTTCTCCAACTTTTCTATGTCAGCTATTAACGCGTCCGTTTCCATTCGCCATGCGTCGTTCAACGGGTCGGGTGACGGCGATCTGCTGTGCGCACTGAAATGAAGATAATATTTAAAATAAATAACATTGCCGCAGAGCCTATTTCACGTAGAATCGAAATCATCTTTCAGGCACAGTTATGGGGAACATCAAATTTTTCCTTTATGAAACACAATTGGTCTTTCATGCCCGTTGTGTGTCGACATATAGGAGACATTTTTG
>DWKL01001699.1:0-14097 GCA_018249415.1 Phareas burnsi | reverse complement strand
GAGCGCCGCGGCGCCCCCTGAGACGGCGGCGCCCGTGTGCATTGCACACCCTGCACTATAGGTTAAGCCGCCCCTGGGCCCATGCTTAACGTATATACCTAGTTTCTCCACGACGTGTATGTAATTGGGAAAAACTGTATACACCCAATCTAACAATCTATCGTCAAAACAGACGACATTGAAAAATTATATAATCGAACTGTTTATTCTACATTTTATTATTACACATTAGAATTTTGTTATTAGTTCGTACAAAGCGTAGATAGGCAAAACATGCTTGTTAGCATGAATGCGTGGGTTCTATAAACACGTATATTACGAATTTAATGTAAATTAGTAACACGAATTATATAAACAAAACAATTAGGCTAAAAAGATATCTAACTAACAAAAAGTTAAGTAGGTAATAAGTGCTTTATTATAATTGCACACAAAGTTATCTATTTAGCCCTATCATTTAAACTATAAAATAATATGCAAATATTAAGATAAAAGTTTAACAACAGAATCCAAGGTTAATTCGTACGAGGTCAACGTGGTTATTCGACCACACGACACATTGACCGACATAATTTATGGGGATAAAATATGAGGATGAGTTATTTGGGCTTAATTTATATTTTTTATATTCAAAGAAAGAGTAGTTCATGAAATAAAAAAATGGGAGGTATGTTAATACCTGTTTTTTATTTTTAATTAAGTAAACTATTTAAGTAAGAAACATACTTTATATAAAAAACATCCAGTCATGAAAACGCGTAATGGAATTTTAACTGAAGTTTCCAAACTGTTTTTTTTTTTATATTAAAATACAAATAGGGTAATGTAAAATGCATACATTTATTCCCAAATTGAAATTTATATTTCTAAATGCCAGCACAACTGTGCAAAGAAATATCCGCGTGCTAATCAACTTTGAATGGTAAAACCTGTTCTTGTTCTTTAATTATTTTGTGAATGGAGGTTTGCTTGAGAGGAAATAGAAATATTTTTTGTCCTGTAGCATATCCTGCTAAGTCTTTTGTTATGTTCCCTACTACCTGACGCGTAAGTTTCCCCTAAATTAAAATTATTAGAGCCTTTTATTCATAAGAAAATACATATATATTTATGTCTTTTAAATAAGTTCATAACCACCATACATATTGTAGATAAGTAAAATTATTAAAATTTTGACCAAATTTGGTAAATATTATTGAATATTTAGTAGACGAGCTGAACATTTTTGATAAGGCTCATTTTATTTTGCATCTGTCGTACCTATTCCTTATGTGGCATATATGTAATTATAATAGCTTTAAACAGTCCTTTTTAACAGCCTCGCGTATAGTAAAATCGCATCGCGTACGTATTTTTTATTTTTATTTAGTTGTATTTAAAAAAATGTTTATCCTACTTTATTATTGTCTATTGAATCCGATGCATTAAAAAGACATAACTAATATTAGGATAGATAAAGATATTACAATACTAGTGAAATAGCTCTCTAGATTCCTGCATACATACGTAAACTATGGCAATACCTTCCGCTAATTGTTTTCAATGATACGAGTATAACAACAGAACGAACACAGTAGGAATGGTCGGATGAGATAGTACCATTACGTTTGGTTGGATTTCCAACTGCATAAGCAGTAGCTACTTTGTACAACAAGAGAGAAAAGTTCGATTTTGTTACGATTGCTTTGAATCTCGAATACGATTGCTTTGAATCTCGAATAAGCAAAAGATTCTATAATTCTAACTTAGAATCCTAAGCGTAAGGTAGAATTCAAAGACACGAGACACAAACCACTTTGCTCTTGTATTACACATTGAACCCTCCGTCTCTGTCTGGTTAGCTGGACGACGCACAGCCTGTATTTAAAATAAAAGTAGCCATAAGCAACCACGCACAGTGAAGGAAGGGTTCCGTAGTTGGAATGAAAGTTCACTTCGCAAACTTTTTTTTATGTGAAAACCTAATGTGAGGATTTATGTGAGAGCGTGCAGGCCACTTGATGTTAAGTGGTGACTGTAGCCCATGGACACCCAAATCTTATCTCAAACAAGACTGAAGTTCTATCTAAAATCGTACGTAGAGTCGTCATTACTCCTGAATACTAAGACAGTCACCTCGCTGTAAGTGTGCCCGGGAACCTCTCCAACCGAAACACAAGAATTGCTTCACGGCGGACGAACTATTATAGTTCTATCACCGATTGACTTAAACTTGTAGAATAATAAAAAGAATAAAATATTCCCGGATACAGAATATTTATTCCATCGGCAGCTAAAATAACTTTGTATTTCATAATAATTCTCAAAAATATTGTGGAAGATAAAGTCTGCGGTCGCTCCCTCAAAATTCCATATAACTGAAAATGTATCACACTTCAAAATTGCACAACATATATTATTCAAACCAAGTTGCATTGAAACAAGTTATGAGTGATTTTTTTTTGAAAATCCATTGAATGATACCCCACACGCTTATTTACACTAAGCTTATACACTACACTTGAGCCTAAATAAATGGAGACTCTGAACGTTTCGTAACTACAATCTTAAATATATCACTTTCGTCACTCCGTGAAACAACAATTTGCGCCCTTTAGAGTTAGTAGGATTAAAATATGTTTTCTAAAGGGGGCGACCTGTACAACCCCATTTCCGGTCCCGTGCTGATCAAGGAATGCTCACTAAGGTAAAAGAAAAAACAAGGACAATGATAGCTCATGATATAAATATTGGCTTTTCCCGGTCACTTTTACGATAAAAAGAAACATCGTGTAGGATTACATGCCGATTATCTTAAAGCAATTGACCAGCTTGGTAGACTTGCTTAATCCTTTTTATTCTAAGAGTTTTGTACCCGGCAGTGTTGCAGGTATAATTTGTATTTAATGATATTACCCATAAAAAGTAGATTATCGAAATCGATTCAAGTTCAAGTTTCATATAATATCCGGTGTAAGTTATTAGAGCTGGCGGGCATTAAAGGACGATTCATTCTCCGTACCAATAAACACACTGGGACATTTCATACATTTCTATAAGGTACCGGAATTCCCCCGACTGTACAAAGAATAAAATTCAGCAATCATTTTTTTCACCGCCTTTAATTTTATTTGTAATATGTTCAACACAGCTACTTATGGCACGTTATACTTATTTGCATTAAAGAGAACACTAAAAAAGAACACTAACTACAATAGTTAGGATGATAGCTCATCATCTTGCATCTCCATGGTCTAAGCCTCGACTACGATTCGAAAAACTTGACGAAATAAAAAAAAATATTGCATCCCTTTTTTTCAGCAGCAATCCACTGTTGGGCACAGATTTCTCCCCTATAACGGAGGCCTGAAGCATACTCCACCACATTGCTCCAATGCCGATTGGTGGAGATATGGGTTAGTGGCCTACCATGTTCAATGTTTTCAAACCGCCTTCAAGGCCTCCGATAACATTTAACGACTTCTATTCAATGATAACTACCACCAACAGCTTAACGTGCCCTCCGAAGCACAAAAACGCGCATGAAAATTAGTCACATGCGGTCACTCATCCACCTTCCGACCACACCCGACGTTGCTTAACTTTGTAGATCGGTTACGGCTATGTATCTCCAGAATGGAGAAAAAAAATACCAGTTTCTGTACTACCGGCTAAATGTTGATAGCCAGCCAAGCATATAGAATATGCCTATTTAATTTGTATTTTGATCAATAAATTATACTGATGTAGATAGTACATGATACATATGAAGGAAGTAGGTTAAAAAAAGCTCCTACTTTTTTAACTAATTTTAAAATGCTATTATGCTATATGCCAAGTCTCGTTTCTGTTTTAGCCCTAATAAAAAAAAAAACAGAATTTTCACACTTTGTTTCCATTTATTTATAACTAACGGGTACTTGAAAATTAGTTTGCGTAATTTTAAAAGAGATGGGAATACTCGTATTTAGCCTATAGCTGTAATCCTTCTTATACCTCATGGGTAGGTACTGATCTCTCTTCCACAACTGGCCGAGGTCTGAACCATACTCCACAATATAGCGGATTAGTAGAGTGAATACCGTTTTTGGCTAACCCATGTCGGATGTTTGGAAATCTCTCAAAAGGCTTCTAACAAAACAACGACCATCAAATGACAAATGCTGGAAATGACGGCTAGACTCAACCCCCCTCCCCCAAAGACCGGAGCGCGCATAAAATATAGCTATTAGCGACAATTATTGCAAATCCAGACCCCGTCGGACATTGCTTAACTTTGTAGACCGATTACTTTCTTAATATAACATCACTCAAAACGAATTTTCATAAAACAGCGCATAGGAATATTACTGGTATCATTTTATGCGGGTTTGTCTAAACAAGTCATCGTGCAAATCTCTGATACCGCTCACCGTGATGGGTTTGCAAACTCATCTGATGTTTATAAAAAAATTACCTACAAAATATTTCACGGGGATTTTTGCTCGCGTGCACGGTTTTTCTTTGCAATTCGAAATTTTCACACAGGAATACTTAAATATTTTTGAGTAAAAAGTAAACTATATAAGTTACCCATAAAATCCACACACCAGTAGGCAAACATTATAAAAAAAGTTTATGTATATTTTAATGTAAAAATAATTTTACTATAAAGTAAGAAAATGACGGTTTACAGTTAACAGTTGGGCACGGCCATCTCTCAAAAAAGAATTTATTAGGCTGTAGTCCACCAAACTGGCTGTTTGAATATATTTTTGTAAAGTAGCAAACGAGCATGCAGGCGACCTGATGTTAAATGGTCTCCGCAGCCCATGGACACCCACATCCAACCTCAAACAAAACCGAAGTTCCGTTTGAGGCTGTATATGGAGGCGTCACTACTCCTGAGGACTATGATGGTCGCCTCGCTATAAGTGCCTGGCAACCGCACCTCTCCAACCGAAATACAACAACTGCTTTACGGCGGATTATGAGGACGGCGGTGGTATTTCCCCAGACGAACGATTGTTCTACCACCTATTAAACACATCAGACCTCAGATAGAGATTCAGTCCTGTTTGAATTTAGATGTGGATGTCCATGGACCGCAGTGACCACTTAACCAGGTGGTATGCACGCTTGTTTATCACTGTTCAAACATAATAAAGGGTCCACCAACGGCAGTTGTTATCGGAGAAGTTCAACATAAATACTACGAATAATTCGTCCACTTTTCAGGCACTTTGAATAATAACAAACTCAGTCCACTCAATTTATATCCCAGAATTCACTTGACTTTCGTTTACTCTACTAAAAGGCGAAGGTACGAAAAAATTTTTACAAGTTGTCAAAACAACAATTTAGCTCCGTCCGTAAAGTTCATGAAATTGTTCTGTACTTTCGTAAGAGAAACGTGATTTTATTCGTAAAAGTTAAAAAGGTTATGCGGAGTACAAACAACGGAGGCTTTCGACCAATAGAGAGAAAAACACGGCGCACGTGCCCCTACCACGAGTTAAAAGATCGTGGTATTCCGTGAGAATACTTCGTACTTCATACCGTAGACAATGTTTTTTTTGAAGTCATACTTCTGTTGGCGCGTTTTGGAAAACAGATTAGAGTGTATTTTAGCGTAGGACGAAGTTCCGCGCGCCAATTTAACGCATAACCCGCTACTGGACCGCACGACCCGCTACTGGACACGGGTCTCCACTCAGAATGAAAAGCATTAGGTTTTGTCTGCCGTATATTCGAGAACTTTATAAAGAAATTCCAGGCATGTAGGTTTCCTCCCGATGTTGCCCATCTAATACGCACATAACTTTCAAAAATCAGATGTGGGATTCGAATCCTAGACCTCCAGTGTAAGAGGCCGGAATCTTACCCTCTATGCTATCACTGCTTACACAGTTTTACTGAGACGGATCATAGTTTGAAATCATTAGTAATCCTATTAAATTCGAGTTACAATCGAGACATGGCAAAGGGTAACAAAACTTTTCGAACGGATCGTATCAATTTTCGAATCCCCCACTAAACAATGCTCTATCAGTGGAGAGTAGATTGGATATTGATCCCGACTGATTAATGAAATATTGTTCCGCTGAAAACAAACCGAATTGGAGGTTTTAAATTCACAGTACGCCTCTACCCAGCCCCGTAATGCACCAATTGTGCCAGATAGAGTGAAATGAGGCCAATACAATATTTTAATTGGCTGCGTTCGCTAGTGGAACAGTGACAGCCTAGTGCTTAAGATTCCGGTTTCTCACGCTGGATGTCCGGGGCTCGAATCTCAGACGCATCCCAAATTCTTCGTTATGTGCGTGTTAGAAAGAAATTATCACTAGATTTAACGGTGAAGGAAAACATGGTGAAACCTGCATATCTAAGAGTTATTTCTAATGTTCTCGAAGGTGTGTGAAGTCTACCAATACGCACTTGATCAGCGTGTTGGCACTTGGCCCAACTCTCTTCATTCTAAGTATAGCAGTAGCCCGTTCCCAGTAGTGGAATATGAAGGGATGATAAGTCCAAGCTGAACCTGTGCCCAGGATAAAGACGATAATTAGTGACAGTTTAAAACTAATTAATTTAAATACTAGATGATCCTTAACAACCAGTAGACCGGGATGAAGCAATGTTCCCTTTCACACCTTCATATTAAGACGAAAGTGGATGCTTGAGTCAAATCTTAGTAGCAGTACTAATGACCTTCCTTACAACTTGAGTGACACACGGAAGCCCTTCATTAGTTTATTTCCAACACTACGTACTCGGAAAAAGAATTACGCTGTTACAGAATTATACAGAAAATAACTTGTTTTTTGACCATCGCTCTCACTACATACTTGGAAAAAGAATTAAGCCGCTATTATACAGAAAGTAACTTGTTTTTTGACCATCGATCTTCTGAAGGATATTTCTTTCAATATCTAATACTAATCTCTTATAAGACAAGAAAGTTGAAAATTTTCTAGACACTTTGTTTTCTATAGTATACATTTTTTTAAAAACTGTAAACAGTATTTAATAAAACGCCAACTAAAAACAATTGCATTAAATTAATAATTTGTTGCTTGGCTTCGTGGTGTGTGTTGTATGAGGCTCACTTCGTAATTAATTAAAGACGATTGTTGGTTTACTTAATTATATTTTTGTCTTAACCCGATAGGTACAGAGATTGGTTGGGGACCGAGTGATTACATTAATAAATTAGCAAACCTAAAGAATACTGAAAACACGATGTAATTGTTCTAATTAATTTAATTTGGAAATGGTGCCTCGTGTGAGACTAGATGATGCAATATATATAACTAATTACAAGTAGGCACAAATTAAATATTAGCAATGTTTATAAAAATAATAGAAATCATATGAAGGATTTAAAAAAAATATTGGGTATTACGTACGTGTACGTACATACATTACTGAATGAGTTTCCTCTTCAGGTGCACAGTATTGCGTTAATAAAATAGAGGTCTGAATTTGCTAAAAAGGTCTACGAAAAGCTTACTTCAAAATGAAAATAAGAAAGCAGACGAAAAACTTAAAATAAAAACTACCCTTAGGCGAAATTATCTTTTTAATTTGAAGTATTCCGTAAGATGCCAATTAACATTACAAGTTAAGTAATTTAATTGATTTTATAAAATGATTACGGACGCGAGGTCCAGCCGTAGGGCATAAATATTATACGAATTACGCCTAGCTGACACGTAACGCACCACGTACGTTTAAAAATTTTAACGTAATTAGTGTAGTGCATATCATGGTTTTATGCTATTTACAGGCTAGCCACACATCTGCCCGCCGTTTTAAAGTTAATCGGAACAAATGTAGTTTTATTTTAATCTTGACCTGATAAATTGTGACCAGTTTCTTAGACCTTAGGTTGATTGTAAAATATTACCAACATATATTTTTTATGACTTGTACCTACTTCAGTGTAAGGACATGTTCTAAATTACAAATATTTTTTATGTGAGAAGATCAGCAGCGTTGCGTCCAAGTCACCCTATGTTAAGTGGTCATTGCAGTTTATACAATGTAGAACACCCACATCTAACCTCAACTCATCTAATATCAAAAATCGTACGTAGTTGCGTCTCTAATCCTGAGGACTAACATGATCATCATCATCATCATCATCATCATCAACCCATTAATATCCCAGTACTGAGCACGGGTACCCTTTCAGATTGAGAAGAGCCATTCCATGGTCCACCACGCAGGCCAAGTGCGGATCGGTAGACTTCACACACCTTCAAGAAATTATAGAGAACTTTCAGATGTGTTTCTTAAGATGTTTTCCACCACCGTTAGAGCAAGTCATAATTATTTTTTAATACGCACGTAACTTCGAAAAATCAAAGATGCATGCGGGATTGGAACGTGGACCCCCAGTGTGAGAGGCCTGAATCCTAACCACTAAGCTATCACTGCTGGATCACTAACACTAACATGACCGCCTCGCTGTAAATGTACTCGACAACCATACCGCTCCAAACGAAACACATTGCTACACGGTGGATTATGAGGGCGTCGGTGGCAACTCTCAGGACGAACCGATAGTTCTGCCACATACATACTCTTATTAGATATAGTTTTGAATTATGCCACATAAAAACTGCATGCCTTGGCTATTTATTTTAACTTTTTAGAAACTTACAGAAATGTTTTATAGCATAGAAGAAACAAACGCAGTTCATCTGATTGCAATTGACGTACATGGACATCCATCCATCCATCCAAATAGGATTAGAGCCAACCATTCCTGTTTGGATTTGTTTCTTGGGTTTGATATGTAAAACTAAAATATCTTAGTTTGTCCACAACTCGTTAAGATATGATTATTTTACTTTTTCCGTAGATGCGTTACTACTTTCGGATTAAGTAAAAAATAACAAACGTCAATCCCTATAACAAGAAGCGTATATAGGGTATGCGTTAAAGATCTATCAAAAACGATTTAGCCCAATATTTCTAGGATTAGCTTGCACGATTGAAAATAAGACCTGGGATCTTCCGCATGAGCCATTGTCTCAAGTGAAATAAATGAAATAAAAAAAATATTATAATATTTATTTTAGTGTGCATTAATAACAATTTATATGAGACATACAAAACTTTATCATACAAATACTATGATTTACTCATTAAGTAGATCATTAAGAAATAACACATTTATCGGTGTAGAAATTCACATAAATGATTAACTAGTATATCGTACATTTATATGACGATTCTACATTAACAAACCGTTTCGAGACATAATATTGAAGTCAATACAATTTATATGACACATTCGTAAGGTTTATACATTAATTAGATTTAAATGAGGCATAATATTTATATTATTAGCGTATTAAAGGTCTCCTATACGAAACTTAATCACAGTGTTACTTTGGTAGCATCATAAAGATGCCATAATTATGAAATATGAACCAAGGCATTTTCTACTATAATTTGCTTGTAAACTATGTCAAACTGTAGAAACAGGAAACGAAACCGTTGATTTGTGTTTTATAGGCCACATAAAAGGTATGTTTCGTGTCGAGAATTGCCTATAGCTACTTATTTTGAAAGTAGTTTATTAGTGGCAAGTTAAAAAATAGTCTAAATAAATCGTAATAACGTTACCTATGCGTAGGTAACAAATAAAAGGTAGGTAATTAACAAAATGTTAAAAGCTTACAAATTCACAATTGTTGTATGTATTATTTTACCTGTTTTTTCGTATAAAATAAATGTATTTTATATTCTACTTAATTGGTGGTAGGACTGTATTTAAACAGGGGAAGCAATTCCCGTGAAGCAATTCTGGTATTTCGGTTGGAGAGGTGTAGTTGTCAGGAACACTTACAAGGGACGTGACCATCTTAGCCGTCAGGAGTAGTAAGTAACGGATCTACTGACGACCTGAGATAGGACTTGTATGTAGTCAGATGTGGGTATCCATGAGCTGAAGTAACTATTTAACATCAGATGACCTACACACTCGTTTACTATTCTTTAAACATAAAAAAAAATCTATGATTATGCTTGGATCACATTTGATTATTGCTAGTAGTAACCTGAATTGTTAACCGCAATAGACTTCCAATATGAAATCAATATACAATCAACTTACTGTGATTGTTCATAATATTTAATTCTTTACTCCTACGAAATTTGACTAGCTAACTTAAGGATTTTTCAAAGTTATGTGCGCATTAGAAATTAATTATCACTTGCTCTAACGGATGAAGGGAAACATTGCGAGGAAACTACATGCCTGAGAGTCCTCTAATGTTGTCAAGGTTTACTAAATCACACTTGGACATCGTGGTGGGCTTCGGCCTAATCTTCTTCATTCTGAGAGGAGACCCACGCCTATCAGTACAGAAATTAGTTGACGTTGAAGCCATTATTTCACTGAAATATGTAACTCATTAGGTAATTCTGGTTAACACGACTCACAGCTCAATAATTTGTTTAAGCGTCAAAAATCTGTTTCAACTGTAACCATTGTTGACCACCGCATGTTGAACGGGACGGCGCATTTGTTTAGTTGCACAACCCAAGAGCTGCACTCGACGGGTGCTCACACGGGGGAACCGGGAAGGGCTCTTTATTGTTTGCAAAATATTTTGAAAGAGCAATTTTATACGGCATATTAGCCGAGCCGAGCAGTGCGTTTGATCGCAGGGGTCGTCTTCAAATCATATCGTCATTAACGCATTGTGAAGCGCCCTTCACCTTCCAACTGGCGAATTGGAGAAGCGAATCGAAAAATATGAGTGAATAGATTGTGGTTTAACACAATCGGAGTTGATGACATTAACATAATAGAAGGTCTATGAACGACGTAAGGATATATCTTTATGTGTCTAATCGGGAGGCCTTCTAGCTTGGTAAGATTCCGGTCTCTTATTCTGGAGGTCCGACGGGAGTGTTCGAAACTAATTATCACTCGCTTTGACGATGAGAGAAAATATTGTGATGAAATTAGATCCCTAAACTTCCTCATTAATCTGATCTAAGTGTGTGAAGTCTACTAAACCGCATTTGGCCGATGTAGAAGACCACGACTTAACCCTTCTCATATTGAATGGAAAGCCCCAGCAGTGGAACAGTAATAGTAAATAGTAATAGTAATACTATATGTAATAATCATCTTTTCTAGACTTTAGTTGCTGGTCCACAAACATGAATCTTCTACATCCAGCGGCTTCCAATAGTCTTTTTGAAGTCCCCAATTTTGACATTTTTTCGTCGGAAGTGCGGACTCACATTGCCAATTTGTAGTTCCCTACGAAGGTCTTTCTATACCACATAACTTTCAACGGCTTGTACGTCATTTTAACGTATAATTTCATCTTAAAATATAATTTAATAAAACTTATGATTTTACTTGAAACTATATAGATATTACGGGTTTGGTTTGAGTGAGGTCAAGTTAATAATTTAACATTGATGATGCCTATCAGCTGCTTTCTTATATTGATCATATATTATTGATTAATATTAATGAACTTAAAAACTCGTCGTCTGTTTTTGCTATGTCCTATGCAAATTAAATAATTTTGTATATGACATGTACAGGTGTTAGTAATTAGTTCGAATTAGTTTCCATTTGTGATTGGGATTGCGAATAATTTATTAATTTATTGTCATTTATAACTATCGCGTATTCGATGAATTATATACTAAATAAAATGTCATAATAGTTGAATAAGTTCTTACGTAATTTTTTTAAGGAAATGGATAATCACTGATTTGACTATTGTAATTATTATCGTAATGTATGGTATCGTATATATAGAATATTATTTTGATACGGATAGAAGATCAAAACATAAAATACTTTTATGCGTTTTCAACGGAAGTGAGTTTTTAAACAGTGTATCTTTTTATTTAATAACAATGCAATACAATACAAATACTCTTTATTTGTACACTAGTTTGTAAGCAATTAATTTTGTATTAAAATTATTAAATTAGGCTATATTTAAGTACATTTAAGTGAGGGTCGAAATATTACAATGTACTGTAATGATCACAAAACAAAATAAGCCGACGGCAACTAAACGTAAATTACTATTAAGCTACATCTAAGTAAGGATCAAAATATTTGGTTATCCACGTATAATACAAATATACGACGACTAATAATAATACAAAACAAAATAAGCCGACGGCAGTTTGAACGTAAGATGGCGTATTAAGAACATTTGATATGTTTGAAGCAATACTTACAAAGGTTACATTTATACATTAATACAATACATACGCAGATTAGGCAAGTTAATGAAAATGTAGCAATCGAGATGTGTGGGCGGAATGAACCCGTGGTACGTTCACGCGGCGCGAGCCTTGCCTCAGGGCAGTGATAATCTTTGATTACCAAATTAGCAAGCACGAAATAAATCTATTTCTTTTATTGTATGGCATCGAAGGAGTCAGTGATAAGATTCCGATTGTATGGCATGGAGGGAGTTTGTGGTAAGATTCCGATTGTATGGCATCGAGAGAGTTAGTGATAAGATTCCGATTGCATGCATCGAGGGAGTTTGTGGTAAGATTCCGATTGTATGACATCGAAGGAGTTAGTGGTAAAAGAGGCTAGTGGTAAGATTCCGGCCTCTCACTTTGGGGGTCTGCCTTTCAAATCATATCTCACTGATTTTTAGAATTTATAAGCATATTAAAAATTAATGATCACTTGCTTTAACAGTAAAAGAAAACTTAAAGAAAGGTTTTCTACATGTAGGTAATCTACTTGAGAGGTTTTCATAATGTTTTTAAAGTGTGCAAACTCTACCATACCCCGTACTTGGCCGATGTGGTGGACCATAGCCTCACTTCTCATTCTGAGAGGAGTTGCCCAGCAGTAGATCAGTAACGGGATGATAGTGATGATGATAAAACGAGCAGTCCACATTATGTTAGGTGGTGAATGCCGCTCATGGACGTTTATAAGGGACACCGAAATAGGAAAGGAGTCTTATTTGAGGTCGATAAAAAATGCGTCATGAGGTCCAAGTTACCACACTTTAAACTAGAACACAGTAGGTGTAGCGATAATATCGCGTAATGAAATCTCACAAGAGTAAGAGTAAAAATTATCATTAAGCGGTACACAAAGCTTACATTAAAATTTCCATTACAGTAAATATAAATGAAAATAATAAAAATGCATTTTTAGAAGGAATGTGGCTGTAGGCATATGAAATGTAATTACTCGTAATAATTAATTAAACAGTAGAAGTATAATGCAAATTGACGTATGTAAAATGTGTTCTGTGTTTATAACTGCCAATTAAACATACTAACGATGCTTGGATAATATAAACAATAGCTTTAATTATTGTGTTAAATGAATATGTAAGCGTAAAGTGGTGAAAATTCAAACCGCGTTATATTATACAAACAGAATTTGCCGACGGCAGTCGAGCCGAACCGCACTACTAGCCTATTAAGATTATAAAAAATAGCTGGTATCCGGAATGTAGTTTGCCGAATTCCATAAATTATACGCTAAAATCTTCCGGTAAAAATTATTTATATGATAGTGTGAACCACATCAGAGTAGGTTATGCAATTAAAAAAACGTAAACGGACAAACAAACGGACGCGAAAAGCGACTTTAATTTTTTATTATACTATATTTAGAGACATCATCTGGATCAATTGTAAAATAAGTTATTATATAATTATGTATCGTAACAACTAAAATAGTTCCTTGATTACAATCGTTTATATAAAAGATAGACAAATAGAAAGTAATCTTAAGTTAACTATTATTTTTATTTTGTTGTATAATATTTTAATAACATTAATATTTTTTAAACCTACTGTGCGATTTTTACTAAAATAAACAAAAAGAAATATGTATGTTTTGAATCTTTTGTGCAAATTTTGTCCTACAGGGCTCGGGTAAATCGTAACCGATATACAAAGTTAAGCAACGTTGGGCGCGGTTCTGAATAAAATGGGTTAGTGGATAAATTTTATGTACGCTTCCGTGTTTCGGAAGCCGAGGCCTTGTGGGCGGTTCGAAAACATCCGACACGAGCTAACCAATGATCCGTACCACCAACGATCCGCATTGGAGCAATGAGTAGAGCATGTCCCAAGCTACCTCCAGTTGTGGCT
>DWKL01001698.1:0-14098 GCA_018249415.1 Phareas burnsi | reverse complement strand
TAAATTAATCCATTCTTATTAATATTACTCAAAATGAATGGAACTTCAAAACAGAAATCAGTCTTCTTATCTTGTGATAATACTTCTAAAATATACATGAATGTCATTACAATAACCAAAATGGTTACTATGAATAAACAGTAACTCGCATTAGCTAAAGTTCTGGATGTAGGATTGAAAGAATGTACAAGATAACATAGAACCATAAACACTACCGAGCCAACTCCAAGCTTCGCTAGTAATATGTATCTTTGAACTGATTGATCATTTAACTCTCGTTTTAAATGCACAGCAAACAAATACATTGAAACATAACCAAGAGTTGATGCGATTCCCTCTCTATTTGCATCTACAAAATTAACTCTTGGTGTATCACTAAATACAAAATTTTGTAACGAGTTATGTAGCAAAAACTCATGTACAATTATTGTACAAATGCTTAACCACAAGGGCTGCATAAAAAACAACAACAAAATAGAGGATATCAATTTGCAAACAGCTAAGGTGAAAAAGAAATTCCAATGCACACCATACTCTGTGACATGTTCCTGATAATCCAATTGCTTTACTGATACAAATCTTGCTATACCGAGGACTACTAAAATAGTTATGAATTTTAAGTTTCCCTTTAAGACAGATGCAAAATTTTCCTTAGAGATATTTTTGTGAACAAGTCCACTCATGAGGACAAATAGACCAACACCAGTGTCCATAAAACTATACCCAAACCTTTCAGTTTTAGCTAAGTATCTAGGGAAATCCCTAAAATCTACTGCCAGTATACTAAATACTGTGATCAGGTATGTCAAACCTCTCATGCATGATATTGATAATACTCTCTTAGTTTTAAATGCATTGTTACACAGGAATGCTTTATGAACTTGTGTCTTACTTAAAACTTTTGATAGTTTGTACATTAAAAATATAGTATCAATAAAAATAAGTATCTCGATGTAATCTGGTACCAATGTATGAACGATGATCATTGGTAACACGATAATAATATACTCGTACATATACTGAAACAATTCCGATTTGTTTCGGCGTTCTATAGAAGTTTTAAAAGAGCATTGAACCGTATAAAATATGCACATAAGCGTGTGTAGCAGCGATGATCCATGGTTGTTTTCCATAAAAGATTCATGATATCTCTTGTATTCTGTCGCGTTCATATTTGATTCACATTCGTTTTAATGTGAAACTTAAATTATTGTTTTTTTTCAAACTGAACACACTGGATAAACTAACTTACGATATTTTGTATTTAGATTTGGCTACTTTATACTTCTACAATATTTACATTTGTTTACATTTTTCTTACTAATGATAACGTATTTACTAATACTATTTGAAGTGTGTAATAACCTCAGTAGTTAACTTGACAGACGATAAATTGACAAATGACAGCTGATGGTGACAAATACTTTTCGTTTTCCTTTCAGATATGTAGGCGAGTACAAATAGTGCATAAATAAAATATAGCTAATTTTCTTCAACATTTCTTACTTCTCACACATATGTAGCTATTGCCATGATGTTTTCGGTTACCGTTGCGGGATATAGTAACCAATTTCTAATAAGCACTATACTTAGAAAATAAGAACTTTGAGTTCAAACCCGAATCTCCAGAGTGGGAGACTAAATTTCATACCACTCAGTTATCGCTAAAGAAAATATATGCATATATAAAATAAAATTTTCACTGTAAATTGAGATAAAAGCCTTAAAGCATGCTGAATTAAGTAGGTAGGCATGCAGGCCTAGATTTGCTATAGGTACTTAAGTTTAAAATAGTAAAAAAAAAAATAGTCAAAGCGTTTATTTGCCATCCATAGGTTACAATTTTGTCGGTGTTTACTAGTACAACAGATCACTATAGACCCTGCTGGGCCTCGGTAAGTACAAAAAGCCAGAGATGGGATTGCCTTGGCAAATTAGAATTTTGCCTTGCTCGGGCGGGGATGGGCGGCCTGTATGCGTGGGACTTCCCTTTACGCGGGACCCGTAGGAATTAGTACTTTTACTACGTTATTAATCCGGCGCTGCTTTAGAGATAGTTGTAAATCCCGTGTTTGTAGTCCAAAATCTAAATGTGCCACCCTGCACTGCATGTGCGTTTGTTGCTTGTTGTTGATTAATGTATATACATTCAGGTTAAGAACTATAGTAATTTACAGCATTATACAGTAGACATCACATCAATAGTTATGTATTAATATCACAATTTTGCTAAATCCTTTCTGGAGCAGGTAAAAACTGACATGTTCAATGATCAACCTTATAAACTTTTTTGATTCCTATAAAACTTGAATGTATTTGTGAAAATTACTGTCATCCATACATGACAGCTGAGAATACAAATGTACAATAGCTTTCAGAGCTTCCTTTATGACTAGGCATTTTGTGACTAAGCTTTCTTAATAACTTGCTAATAATAGTCTATCTTGGCATTTATGTTACTGGTTTTTATTTTTTAACATATTAACTATATTTAAAATGTGATGTGACCAGGTAAAGTAAACTATACATACTTACTACTAACTCAAAGCTGCTAGGACTAATCAAAATTAATGTTATATACAATAATTTCTATAATAGAGTTGTTCGAACGCTATAATTTTAAAGATTAAATGTTGCTTGTGTTAGTAAGTAGGCAGGTAACACCGTATCTGCAGTCTTTTTCTGACTTTAGGTAAAAATCAATCTCAAAACAAAAAGATACACCAACACCAATAAACAATGATTTTGAAGTGAAAATAAATTAAAATTTGAAGCAGAAACCTGTATTACAATGTTGCAAGCAGAAAAAAGTAAAAATAATTCCATCGCATCATTTATGTCTAAAAAAAGAAGATTGAAGAAAAAATCTAGAAGTAAAGAGGGTGATAAGATTGCAGTAAACGAAGGCAATGTTGACGGTAGGCGTGAAAGGGACTGGTTTAGCGATCAGTATGAGAAATTTATTGGTAAACCGTTGCCCAGAAAAGAACTTAGCACGGACGAAGTCCTTAGGAAGCTGCAAGCATCTACAAAATATAGATGGATTCCTGAAGCAAATGCCTATAAGAGTTCGGTAAGATTTACATAGCTGCAATGGTTTAATATTCGTCTGTGCCTGTCAAAATAGGGGAGGCTTCAGACAAGCATGCTCTTTCTGTCAACAGGCACCCACTAAACAGTGGGGCGGACCCCGATTGTATACTTGCGCAATATATCATATTTTAATTAATATTGTGATATTATGTTCAAATATAACAGTCACTAGGAGGTATTCATCTCCTAAATAATAAGTCCAGCCAAAGAGAGTACCGTGGCAGACCGTCGTTCGGTCAGCGCTAAACGGTTCGGTACATAATACATCTTACAAATATACTTGCTTTTATTCAGTATAACTAAACGCCTAAACAACATTTTACGATTATTACTTATTATAAAATTAAGATAGGTGGTAGAACTATAGTTCGACCGGGGAGCTATGACCGCCGCCTTTGCAATCCGCCGTAAAGCAATTCTTGTTTTGGTTGGTGAGAAATGGTTGTCAGGTACATTTACAAGGGAGGCAACCGTCTTAATCGTCAGAATTAATGACGCATCTATTACGTACAACCTCAGGGCTTCAGTCCTGTTTGAGGTTAAATACGAGTGTCCAGGTGCAGAAGTGACCACTTAATATCCGGTCGTCTGCACGCTCGTTTGCTACTCTTTAAACATAAAAAACGATTGTCTTAATATTTGGAGTTGTGAAGAACCTAACGCTTTTGAAATAGTATCGGTAGGATTATTTTTATGAGTGAAAATAAAAAAAAGAAGCTTCCTTGGTCTTGGTCAATAAATTCCAAAATAGATGAAGCACCAATTATATCTACATATATATGTTAAGAAATCATTTCCTTTTTTTATTATATTAAGGATTATATCATAAAATTTTTTGCGAGGTGTTCAAAAGTAGTTCTAATTTAATTTTGTTTACTCAGGTCATTCCGATATGTTTACTTAGGAGATATCCTAAGTCAACATAGCGGATTAAATTTCTTTCTAAATAGCGGATTAAATTTCTAAATAGCGGATTAAATTTTTTTCTAAAAATTTAAATTTACATTAAACTTTGTAGACCCCCAAGTCTGGTGCCGTCCATAATACTGTGTGGAGAGATCCGATGGTCAAACCTTGCACGTGCCCTGATGATGACTGCACCTGCAGGGGAAATATTTTTTTCCCACGGAAAAAGATTCCGCGCGGTATTTGCTCTAGTTAGTTATAGTTACAAGCTTACACAACATTTTTAAGAAGGTAAAACTCGTAAAACTCTTATAACCCCTTGTGGTACTCTGCAGGCACCACTACCACACATGTCTCGGCCCTAACAACAGTGTTAATGGTAGCTGTGTCCATTAGAACTACCAGTAGTTTACCACTTTTATGCTATAAAACACTATTTTACACGCTAGTTGCTATCGCGCGGTTTTAATTGCGTATTTAATATTTTTACATTTATACAAATTAATAATATTGAACTGTCTGTACGTGCCCGTTATTTACTTAATGTGAGTGATCTTTAAAATGGCGCGATTTAAGAATAAAAAACCGCGTAAAGATATTGAGCGAAGGATACCGCACATGAAAGCTCGTTCAAAATATAAACAAGCATATTTTAATAGGAGAGCGATACATCAAATCGGCCTTATGTCGGAAACTAGTGGAGCGTTTCAGAAAATCTCGACCAGCATCAACGGAGAGCTTCGTCCAGAGGCTGGCGGCTGTGGTGGGCGTAGAGGCTACCATCTACAACGATTTGGAAAGAAAGGGGATTTGTGAGTGTTACAATTATTTTGTGTTTAAAACTAATTTGATATTAATTACTACTTGTTTCAATGTTGAAGGAAAGCAACTACCAATAGCCATACTAATCAGCATTTGGCTGCCGTAGTGGACTATAGCCTGACACTTTCATTCAGAGAGGAAACGCATCCTCAGCAGTTGATATGTTATTGGTTGATGATAATGAAACGAAATTACCGGGAAGTATCGGCATAGTAGAGCGCTACTCCACCTCTTCTACGTGAATATCATAAAAGGCGAATAAATCCAGAGTTTTCTGTAGTAGACAGTTTTCTGCGAAGTTATCCGTTCACTTCTATCACCAACACGCGAAGCCAAAAGCTGTGACAATGCCAAAATCTTACTTTTAATAGAAGCTTAAGTTTAAGCTTAAGTTAAGTTAAGTGGATTTTTTTTTATATTTTAAGAGTAGCAAACGAGCGTGCAAGTCGCCTGATGTTAAGTGATCACTGCAGAGCATGGACACCCACATTTAGTCTCGAACAAAGCTGAAGTTCTATTTGTGGTCGTACGTGGAGGCGTCACTACTTCTGACTAAAATGGTCGTCTCGCTGTCAGTGTGCTTGGCAACCGCACCTCTCCAACCGAAACACAAAAACTGCTTCACGGCGGATTATGAAGGCGGCAATGGTACTTCACCGGACGAACTACCTATCCAATTTAAATCCAGTTATACCACTTCAATTGAAATCCATTTTAAGAAGTAACTAACTAATATATAATCACCTAATCACATGCAGTACAAAAGTCGAAGTGATAAATATGATTATATTTTCAGATATATATAAACCAGCATTCGAACATCTTATCTCGACTATTTTACTGTATTGTTATAAGAAAGTTAACATACTATATGGTATGCCATTTAAATAACTTCGGAATATAATCGTAATAAGTGATTTTTTTTTTCAGTAAATATAAGAGGGGCGGAATTTTGTATCTCAAGATGTATACGATTCTATGGACCAGGCCGCGTTCCCAGTGCCAAGTAAGAAGCTAAAATATTATGTTTTTTTACGTGAGAAGAATGGCAAACGAGCACGCAAACCACTTGATGTTAAGCGGTCAATGCAGTCAATACACACCCACATCTAATATCCAACAGGAGTGAAGCCCTATCTATGTCGTACGACTCCTGAGGACTGGGATGGTCGCCTAGCTGTAAGTGTACCCAACAATCACCACTCCAACCGAAATACAAGAATTGTTTTACGGCGGATTGTGAGGACGGATACTTCTTGGGACGAACCACAGTTTTACAACCAATTAAACGTACTACAAGTGTACCCTAAACAAATCCACCATTACTATTACTAATTGAAATTTTGCACTAAATTATTTATTCTACTGAAATTTATCTCTGTTTGACTTTTGCAGTTTTAAACAGTATAATATTTTTAAATTTACAGATATTTCTTGGATAAACAGAAATTACCGAATGAGGAATATCAAGAACCACCGCTGAAGAACGTTCGTTCTTTGTCTTTGATGTATCTTACTTGTTTTTCTAAAAATATTTCAGTGTATGTCTTATTTATAAACTTTTGCACCTTTTTTATCCAGGAAAAAGATGAAGATGATGACCGAATCTGTGACGGATTCTCTTGTACAGGTAAACTTAATTGTTCTGAATGTGGCTTTACATTTTTTACTTTAAACTAAATAAACATTAGTTCATCTAATCTTCGAAATTAAATGAACCACTCAACTCGATTTCGTAATATAATAGTTACTAATCATCAAAGTAACCTACCATTAAACTAACTTACTAAGTATGTTGGCATGATAATAAAAAGCATAATGGACAATTGGCCCATGCAACGAATCCTCACCAGACACTTCGCAAAATCTATTAATGTGATGTGACGGTGGTAGAAATCTTCACGACTCGATTATGGTGACACTACCCCCACATAAATTTCTGTCCAACGTCCTTAGAAAAACTTCGTGTGTTCACACAAACAGTCACAACGCTAAGTCCCACACCGCACGGCCGCCCCACCTACATTTCTGTCGAACACCCTAATACAAAACTTCGGTGTTCACACAAACAGTCACATATGGCCAACAAGTCCCGCACCCTACAGCCGCCTATTTTACATATTTTTACTAATACAAAACTTCACAGTATCAACTCAAACAACTGTTGGACCGAAGGGCGAGCTCGTTATTGGTAATTATTCTCACGTACTGCACAGTACACTGAGTGAAGCTATCGTGAGAGATATTGAAGGAACACAGCTCCAAATCTCTTCATATAAATGGTACTGGAAATGGTCATGCCAATAACTTTTTATGTAATGTTTATTATATAATATGCGAGCAAATTATCAATACAACCGTAATTTGTTTTATTCCTATTTTAGTGGTGACGGCAGCTTAGATCACAAATCGCAAAACTTATGCAGCTTCGATAAATTTCTGAACGTGCGTGAACTTATAAATATGAAAGGGTAAGTATTTTATTTCTATCAGAACGTTTACCTTATATATGTATTTTTGACTGAACATTTTAATCATATTTGCAGGCTCAAAAAACAGATTTCGCTGTTAAAACAAAATATTTATTCGTCTATCTTTGAAATAAAAGGTGATGAAAATTATAACTTTTAAAATATGTCCCTGTTTGTATTGAAATTAAAATAATTTTATTATTTTACAGAGAATAGTTCATCTGTGGGCACAACGTAAGTATCGACTGTAAGAGTAAACATTACCTTCCCTGATTATTTTAATTTGTTACCTTATCCTTTTTTATATATATTTCTCAGCATAACACAATAGGACGACGACTTTGTAAATAATGAAGATTCATCGGAGGATATAACAATTCCAACTCCTTATAAGGGTGTTGTGCTAAAGGTAAGGAGAATACCTCAAGAATGTGCCGCAAACAGCCGACTTCAACAATTTTCTCCAGCACAGAACGAAACCAAACGTGGAGCGTTACCCGAACAATCGAAACTTAAAGCATCGGAAATAAATGATGTTTCAATTGAACAAAACATTATATATTCTGAAAAAGATATCAAAGAAATATCACCAGATATGAGAAAAATCGAAGATAAATTTCAAAAATCTTCGAAACCCCAAACCCATGAAGGTTCAATGGAAAAAATACTTGAAGTTGATAAAGATATAAACAAAGGTAATGATATCTTAATTGATAATATATCTCATATAGAAATTATAATAAGAGGAGAATCTAGCGACAAAATTGAAATGAATTCAAAAAAAGTTGAAAATAAAACGTCACAAAATGAAGCTAACTCGAAACGAACCAATAATTTCTTTAGAAAAAGAATATATGGTTTTTCCATAGATCAATTACAGAAAATTAATATCAAGAAAATTGTAAAATCCTTAAGTTATGATAATGCTGTATTTATTCATAGTTATAAAGGAAAAGGAAACCAAGAACGATGGCAACCCAAGGGGAATAAAAGTGTTCTGTGTATTGATGAAAACACAAGTAAAGAAAATGGTAAGCAAACCACGAGCTTAATAAAATCCCACCTGAAAAACTTATCACTAGAAAAAACTAAAGTAAACTCGAAACTAGATTCGAAATTACTCTCTAATTCAAAAATAACAAGTCAAATCGATAGATGTGAAATGTGAGGATGAACTGATGAAATCAGTCCAAAATATACACACTTTCATTTCAGAAAATCAAGTTATCTACCATATACAACCAGATTTATCATTAAGTTCACGGAAAGACAATGATATCTATGCATATAAAATAGTTACATCTGATTCAGTTAATACAAACATTGTACCTTCTATTCAGCAAACCGACACTTATAATACAGAAAATCCATGTGGAAAATTGAACGGGTCTACATTAATAAATTTCGGTTTAAAAGTTGGTTCCGATTCTAAATATAACAGTGAAAATTTAATAAAAATATCAAAATGTAAACAGAGTACCCTACAGCCCTTGCCAGTATGTCAAAATATTCAAAACCTTCCTGGAGATAGCAATACAAATGTGGGGAAAGTGACATTAACCTTAGAAAATACAGTAAAGGACGAAGGATCTACAAAAGGTCCTGTGCTAACCAAGAAAATTTTAAACTTGTCCTCTATGTTTAAAAGATTGATTCGGGAGAAAGTACATACATCTGTTAAATCTTTCCCAGAACCTACTGTGCATAGAAGCTTTCGTAAACCAAACCAAACTCAGAAAGATATGGATGAAATGGAGAGAAAAACATATATCAAAAATAGCAATCAAAAAGACGAAGAGCCAAAATCTAGTGAAAAAGAAATGTTTTCGATTCAATACAGCGCCATGAGTGAGATGAAATGTAGTAGTAAGTTTCTCAGACCTGAGCAAGAGCGGTCCTGCCTGTGGGTGCAAGAGGTGGACGACATCCAGGGACCAGATTCTGCGGAAATTCGGAGGCTGACCGCATGACTAGTTTCTACACATGTTCTAATCATTTAGTCTTAACTCCTTTTCATGTCCGCGACTCGGGGGTAAGTTATTCATAAGAGATTTTCCGGAATATATTACCTTATGTATATTTTAAAACGAAATACTGAATTATGGTTACCTAATTAAATCGAAAAAAGGTACTTTGTAAATTAATGTATTATATAACAAAATAACTATATAAAAATTATTGTTACAAAATGAACATCCAAATAAACCCTTCTCATGGCTTAAACTCTTCCGATTTTGATTCTAGATTTTGAGAGTAGGCACACCGTCAAATATCATATAAACTAGCCAACATGACTTTTATATAATCTAAAGCTACCCTTCTTTAAGATCAAAGTGTAAATGTTTATATTATTGTGTAAACACAAGGTGGTAAAATCTTTGAAAATTTTCAAGAAACGTTTATACAAATTTTAAACAAAATTCAACCACTTATATTTTAAAATTTTGGATTATTCATAAATAAAAAACAAAAATATTGGAATGGTTTTATTCACTTACGTATTTACCACGAGGACTAGCTTATAACTAATTTGTAACTTAATACGAACAATTATTTTATCGTACATAAATAAGTTTAATTAATCTTAAACTAAGTTCGGTCTGATTCAAATGACTCATCAATTGATGAGGATTTAGCACCTTTGGACAGATAACTTAAAGAATCGAATAGACATTATTTTGACATAATTCAGTATAAAATTAGAGGTGTTAATATTTATTTAAAGCGAATTAGAAGTCATATCCATCGTAAGGGCGCTGGGGGCGTCTCTGCACTAGAGGGATGTTGACTTCTTCAGCTGCCCGGAAAACTTGGGGTCTGGGGGATGGTCTATGTTCTTGCTGAGGTGGTGCCTGGCGACGTGGGGCTTCCTCCTGAAATTATTGATAAATATTCGTGAGACCCTTTGAATATAAGACAACTATATACAGTACAGTAATGGATCTAATTATAATTATTCCAAGGATCTTTTCAAACGTTTTCGATACAGAATCGATGTCCAAACAGACTTTCGTATTTGGGTCTCGTCGAAATTAATTACACAATATATTAATGAATTATTGGTTTAATAACTCCTAAAACCTTTTCTGAAGCTGATCTTCATCATCGACCCATTAATGCCCCTCTGCTGGGCCGGGTCTGCTCTCAGAATGAAAAGGGTTAGGCCAAAGTCCACTAAGTTGGCCAAATGCGAATTGGTAGACTTCACACACCTTCGAGAAATTTACAACGAACTCTCAGATGTACATCTTTCCTCGCGATATTTTCCTTCACCGTTAAAGCAAGTAATCATTATTTTTGAATATCTACATGACTTCGAAAAATTACAGATAAGTATGGGATTCGAACTCCGGACATCCAGCGTGAGTATGGTATCTTAAATGGTTACCCTAGTGGTTAAAATTAAATTCTTAACTACTATGGAATGAATGCATTCCAGTGGTTGCTTATGAAATTGATCTACCATCCAATTCTCGGCGATCTAAAATCTGACGAAGTTTTTCCACCATTGATTCTATTTATTCTATTAATAACGACGATTGACAATATCTGCTGCGAAACTCACTTCTTCCTCTTCTTCCTGCTCGTATCTGTCGTCCCTGTACACCTCGGCGGGGTAGTAGCGGTCGGAGTACTTCAGAGACACGTTAGGCTTCCGCTGCACTTCTTCCTCGTTGATGGGCCTGTACAGGTACTCATTCACGAAATGGTACTTGGCCGACTTCTGGCAGATGTTGTCATGAGTTGGGGGCATGCAGATAAGGTGAACCTGAAATAGATTATCGATGGGATTAACGGAATTCTCAATTACTTTTACAAGAATTTCTAAATGTCAGAAGTCTTCTATCCTAAAACTATTGTTGAATTTATCGTAAGAGATTGCTTTACAAAAAGGGACTTCTTTGCAGCGAACTAAATAGTCGTTATGTAAATCAATCTTTACAGAGCATCATCTGCAAGTAGCAGGAAACAAGCAAGCAGCCCACTAGATGTTAAGTGACCACTGCCAAGCAGGGGCATTTTCGATGCCAAATACTACAGAAATCACATTTGAGGTGATAATCCGCCGCTTGTAATCCGCCTTGAAGCAATTCTTGTGTGTTGGTTAGAAAGTTGTACGTACACTTAAAAGCGAGACGACCATCTTAGTTCTCGAGATTCTCTATGGCCTGCAGTGAGTAATCAACATCAGGTCACCTGCACGCTCGCTTACTACTCTTCCAACATAAATAAATACCATTAATTACTTTTCCTTTTTTTCTCTTATGGTTAAAAAATACCTGATGGAAAGTAAATCCGTCGGGACAGATCCATGAGTGCTTCACGTTATCCTGGCAGTAGTGGAAGACCTCGCAGTTGAGTTCCTGGTCCGCGTAGTATCCGGTCTGCTTGCTCACGCAGTCGAACTTGGACTGCTGCAGAAGCTGCGACAGACGGTCAGGTTCCTCCTTCTCCTCTTCCTCTTCTACTTCTTGGAGTTGCTGCTGTTGTAGTTTGGCTGGTCTTTGCTCTTGCTGAAATGTAAGTTTACAGTGTAAGACTAATATTATAGAAACAAAACCATCGAAGCCCTACTATCAATAAGACTATTGAGAAGGTATTCCCAATAGTTCAACAGGTAAGACAGTGCGGTAAGACTATTGAGAATGCGCCATTTTTCATGTGAATAATATAAAACCAAATAAGATTTTCATAAAAGAATTGATTAACTATCTTTACGAGAGCAAAATATAGTATATAATTGATGACAAATTTGTTTTGCATTGAAGCCAATCTTCCAATCTTAAGTACCTAAATTTGTCTTGCTTTTTTTTCGTTGGAGTAATTATGACGAAATTTATTTGTATACAGTTCATTTAAATTTAAATTGTTTGACCTTGACATTAACTTACGTCACTGTGTTTGCTATAATCATTAAAGTTTGTACCTATAGATTATTGTTAATTACCTCATTATCAGCAGAGCGTTGATTTTATTGGTTTAAATGGAAAACCGAATTGTAATTACTGTTGTAAAAAGTATTAGCGATTTTATTCTTAAACAGATTCTTTTTGTTAATTTACTTCGGAATTCTTTACCTTCCTGTGCGGTGCTCTGATTGGTTGTCGTTGTTCCTCTAAGTAGACCTGTCTGGTGGGCACTAAATACGCTTCCTGTTGCTCCTGTTGGGTGCGTTGCTGGTACCCAGCCAGTTCAGCCAGGGAAGGCGTAGGGCGGAACCCGCTTGGCAGAGTGTTCGGATAAGCTGCTGGGGTGTAGGCTCGTGGCCTCAGATTGCGCGATTCCTGTAGAAAAATTGAAAATATGTTTTCACTATCAGTGCGTTTGGTACTTGCTTGCAGCTGCATATATTTAATTTGTCTATCTCTCTGTCTCTCTTTTGAAATATGTTATTCTATATAGATTTGATAATTAACACTTCTATGTATTTTTTTGTGAATAAGAATTACATAATAATATTAACTAAAATATGACTTATCAATATTGATAAATTAAATATGAATGCTTAATTTAAAAAGCCTTGTAACTATAACGTAAATTCTTACATAATTATTACTAATGTTACTTTACCATTCCGTGGTTCAAATTGCGTTTATCCCTTACTATTTCTAAAAGTTTAATTGCATTGACGAAGCCTATTTTAACTGTTTTAATTAACATATTTACATACACAGCATAGCTAATATTTCGTGGTTGAATAATTAAGTTTCAAAGTTTATCTACGCGTTCTGCCAAATTTGGTACTCTATTGTTTATAAGATTATGGAATAACCTTTGCCCACGCGCTAAGTATCATAAATCATGCTCATGTGGATCAATGATCAATATAACATTACGAGAATGCAAGTGTTGTAGGCTGGTATTGCATATCTTTACTACTTGTGGGCGTCACATTTGTATACATTTAGAAATTCTTAGCCACGTATGAAGCAAAGTTAGGGATCGTTATTTAGTCTAAAGAAAATTTTGCTGTTGTGTAAGTAGCGTTCTGTTACAGGCATGAATAATGTATTATGATCAATGAAAGTTTATACAAATAAATTTTATTCGACACTAGATTAATAATATACGTAATAACTTATATAATTTTATTATACAAAATCCAAGGAGGTATATTTCTTTATTTAGATACTAGTTACTGTTTTAAACTATACTAGTTACTGTTTTAAATACTTTTTAATTCTGATTTAAACATAAAGTATACTTTATTTTTTCAAATACGACTAATAAGAATAGTTAAGTCATAGCTCTCAAAAACAAGAAATAGTTCCTTTAGCACAAATGAGGAAAATTATTACAATAACAAATTGGGAAACAGTTTTCAAAAAAGTGCGTGATATCGAAATAAGCCGGTCCTCGCAATCCAACTCCGCAAATACGATTGCATTTATCAAGTAGTTTTTCAGAGAGTTACTTAAATAGTAACTGAAATCTAAACACTTGCGTAGCTGCGACTTCTCTTTAATTCATAGATATAAATGAAACAATGTAATTTTAATTGTCCGCGGTTTTTGCGGCGATTATGAAGTTTTTGTGGGCATTGCACGCTTGGCGCGTTCGTGTGGCGCGGTGTAGATGGCGGAAGGTAATTAACGTTACTTTAAGTTTGGTTTTATGTTATAAAAATTATACGGGTGGTAAGTGTTTAAGATGGAAGAACCTTTCGATTCGGCTCCGAAGATATCGCCCCACTTATTTCTGCCACATAACAGCATTGTGGCCAGGGGTGGCTTAACCTATAGTGCAGGGTGTGCAATGCACACGGGCGCCGCCGTCTCAGGGGGCGCCGCGGCGCTCCCTGAGAC
>DWKL01001697.1:0-14098 GCA_018249415.1 Phareas burnsi | reverse complement strand
AAAATGTTTCACATGAATATATGGAAATGATTTTCAATACACTTGTATAGTGAATTTTGCCTTTGAAAAAATACTCAAACATTTCAAATTATTCCCTACATATTTTTCTTTTTTGCGTACCACATCTTCTCGCTATCGACATGTAGAGAATAAAGCATAAGGTTTATTTATCCTTTATAAATCATAATAAGTAAAGATCAAAATAATGAATCATAATCTTTTAAGCTGGTAAGAACTACTGGTAATGGCACTAGGCTGGCGCAGCCTTTATCACACTACTTTCTGCCATGTAGTATCAGTGTATATTTACTGTGTTCTATAGTGAAAACAGATATACTCAAGGCATTTTAACTTCGTTCTTGTAAGTAACAATATATTGGACATTTCTAGTAGATTTTTGGATAGGACTTCTGTCTCATTAACCAATTGAATTTTGTTGAAATTCAACTTCTTAAAGCTTTTCCATAACATTTAATAATTTAAATATTTTTTCCTATCATCATGGTGATGCCTCATCAATCCCAGCTATAACTCTACTAAACTACAAGCTTGCATGTTTAAATATTAAAAAAATATGACTATCCATTCGTATTAACATCAGCTAATGTGACTTTTTATGTACATTCAATTTGTAGCTAGAACAATTTATTTTCCAATAGTACACACATAATAGTCGAAAGATGTGGATGAAACATGTGGACGTTATCTTTAAATTTACACTATATTTTTAAGATAGTTGGTATATATACCCATAGACCCATGTTAATTGGATCTTTCGAAAGAATTAGTAGGTATATACTGATTCCAATTTCGACAAAATTATTATTATAAATAGTATTAATGTATCTTTTCTATTTTCAGATTTTTAAATGCCTGTGTTTATGCTTTATTAAGAACTGAACGTAATTGGTCAATGTAGTTATGCTACATTTTTGTTATTCAAGGGCTTGATATGTGGAATAGACTTACTGGTTCGCCAGTAAGCCATAACAATGTCAAGACAGCAAGGCTATCTAATGAATTATATTCACTGAATTGATTTGGGATATCTGGTACAATTCAGTTATTTGGGGCATGCCCTAAATATCCAAGTACCCTAATAATGTCCTTAATCAATTAATAAGATCTGTCTTATTATAATATCAGTTCGACGCATATTGATGGATGTTTTTAAAACAAACTCTTATGGCAATTTGTAGGATTGTAACAGGACACATTGGCTCAAATTTTTATAATCTTCAATATGTTTGAATATATCTCGTGCTCATTAAAATCATTATATGCAAGCATTTTATTTAGTTGCACTCAATAATTTTTCGGTTATACCCACTTATTTGGTTGACTACAACCAGTTCTTTGGTTGACTAAAACCGTTTATTTGATTAGGTATAACCAGGTATTTAATTGGCTACAACCAGTTATTTGGTCAAGTCTAACCAGTTATTCGGTTGAATACATCCACTTATTTGAATAACTACTACTACAGCTACTGCAAATATTTACTTGATTTCGCCCCATTTATGCTCTGCTCGGCACAGGACTCTGCTGATTGGTTGAGTCTCTATGTAAGTGCAAACATAAGCACAAGACTTAGTCACTAGCAGTAATAAAATAATTATAGTAACTCAGCTTCGTGTTAAGCTAGAAAGCATCACTTCCTCTTCCCTTGGAAGTCGTAGGCAATAACTAGAGAGGGGAAAATACAGAAGACAGACATGAACATCTTCCTGAAGAATTACTTATCTACTGTGGCCTCATTTACATCCACAGCTAAGCATGATTACTATGACAACTGCCTTTCTAGGGGAATCCTTTGGCTTACCTTTCTGGCCATGAACTTCTAAGTTATGAATAGCCAAGTCTCTACCTCCACTGCCATTGTAATTTATTAGTTAAAATGGGAGGATAAATTAAAAAAAAAAACGGTAGAGCCCTTGCGGAACCTCACTATTAGATCCATTTCTGCCTTACATGTTGGTGTAACACAGACAATATGTAAGCACGATCATTGTTCAGTTATCATGCTGTTCCTATTCCGTAGGGTAAATTCAGTCAAGTGTATTATGTTCCTGTTTTACATTATCGCCCCAATTTCTGTGACAATTTATAACATCAAATTCAGAGTAGGTACGAGATGGAAATAATTACAACAGTTTAGATGTAAAAGGGACTATTTTCCTCATGTATTTCTCATTTTCAACTGATCTCAAATAAGCATTTCATTTGGTGTATGTTTTATTTTTAAGATATTTTTAATGATTTATATTGTACAATGAAGGTGAACTGTGTGACCTTTGCTTGTAATAAGCAACTATTGTGAATAGCTTAGCCGTAAAGGTTTTGCTATCAGTGTAATAACTATTTAAATCACTTTTGAAGAGCAGAATCGTTTTATGATTCTCTGAAAATGTTTTTTTTTGTCATGCTTCATCAATTTATGGTTGTAAGAATAGAATTATTCTAGAACCTTATGATGTTGTCTGTGTGTTTCACTACATTATGAACAGAGAATGGGATATCGCATGTTTTCCATTAGTTGATATGGATATTAATTTTATTTAACTATTGTATAAAGGTATCTTATATTCTAATAATTTTAATAAATGAATTCTTTACAGGCTTTAAGAATTTATCTAATCAGGATGGTGGCTGATTATATAGATTTCTAATGTTAACATACATTGTCCACTAATGTTAATGTTAACAATATTTTCAAATCTAATTTCTCAATTTATAATTGAATTTCAGAGGCAGTTTGATTGTGAGCAGCCCAACCGTAATGTTTCCAACATGTACGGGAATGTCTGGCAACCATCTCCTCCCAAACGTTTCAATGCTCCTCGAGGGAAACCATGGAAGGATGCCGAGCCAGAATGTCCCGCACCGTACATGCCAAAATCTATGAATCCAAACTTTATCCCGCCTCTTTTTAGTAAAAAAGTGGAGATGCCGCGTCCTATGCTTCCTTTTAATCAGGGGATGACACCGCTCCTCAAACCGGTAGTACATCCCATGTTAAACAAGACCATAACAGTACGAAAGGATTTCAATCCCACCAAAGTAATAAAAAACAAACTAAGCGCCCCCAACAAGCTGAATTCTTATCCTGTAGAACAGCGTAAGGATTTAGTATTTAAAGCGACATCTCAATCGGTTAACGAAGGAAGCTCCAAGGGAGCGGAGATTCCGATTCTCCGCGAAGATCAAGTGCCGACCCAACAAATGACCGGTCGACTCGAGTTAGCTTTAGGGAGCCTCGTTAAAGAGATTAGATATAAGAACGCCCACAATAATACGTTCAAGGCCTTGGTAGCGAATGCGGGTCCCCTGCGACTCATGAAACAAGCGATCAGGGAACGAATCCGTGGCGTTATGATAAACCAACCTGTCAGCTCCATTGCTGATATCATTCAAAGATATCGTCAGAAATATAAAAGGGAGCACGATAGAGAAATAATCGAATTAGTGTTAAACACTAAGCTCCCTAAACCTGTGACTGTCGTAGAATCAGGTATATTTCATCATTCAATTTCTTCTATTAATACACATGTCATGCAATTATTTCGTTCACAAATGAATTATGTATTCATTTATGAATGTCTAATGCATAAAATATTTTTATTTGTTGATGTTATTCTCCTATTTTCACTAAGTCATATGGTTACATCTTGTGCTAATGTAACACTCGTGGATTCTATATTATCACTCCTGTATTATACAAGAGTGTCTCCTTTTTATTTGTCTTCTTTTTCATGTCGTACGACATAAGCCTTATAAAGTTAAGCTAAAGATCGTTTAGCTGAATTATTTTTTGCTTACGTAATAATATTGTTTTAATAATCACTGAATTTTCTTACTGAAGCATTACGTGTTATAACGTATATAATGTCCCGGTTATTAATATTATCTACATGAATTCATGTGTTCGTCTTACTGTTACTTTAGTTAAAGGTACAACCTTTAGTGTTGTAGGAAATAGGCTGGCCCTATTTAGCGCATCTTCATCGGTTCTACGCCCTCTATATCAAGTTGTTTTCCAAAGAGCATCAGTCATAACTGATTTTGAAACGTTCCTTATCTGATACACGGACATTGAGTACCATAAATGTATATCCCTTACATAGATTGACTTTAATAACTTCTCAATTATTTGCTTAAGCTGTTAGTAACTTTTTTGTATGTGAATATTTTATTTTTATTAAAGACGTTAATGTTTACAGATGACCCTGAAGAATTCTTTAAAACGAATATTTCTACTATTATTGAAAAGAAGATGGAAGAGATGTTTTCGAATGTAAGTTGATTGGATTATAAAATATTGATTTTAATTTGGAAAATTCATAATAAATAGCACTTTTTAATTTTGTAGCTATTAAAAATGTACACTAACGCTCGCCGTAAAGCTACCTTAGCTTACACAAAAGCTGCTGTTGATGCGAATAAGATTGATAAACCTATTGAAAAAGAATCTACTGGAGATGAAAAATCACAGTCCGAGCAAGTACAGAAAATTCTCAGAACCCTAACAGGCAAATATGTAACTATTGAGGAACAAAATGCACTAAACCAATATTACACTGACCTTATTGAGAACATAGTAGAAGAAAAGATAACACAGCTCTTGCCTAATTATGTTCAAGTAAGTCTTATTATCTTATTAAACAACTGTCGCTCAAGCAAACTATAAATTGTTTCATATGTTTTATAACCCTTTCAGTATTGTACAAAAATAATTGATTTGGATCAACAATATAAAGCTGTCAAATTTATGACCGTTAAACGGGTTAAAGATTCGACCAAGGAAAAGAAAGCTGCTGCCAGAGCTCTTAAAATGCAGACCACAGAGGGCCAGGCGGTGGCGGATAAGGCGGAATCACAGGTAAACACACCGAATGAGATGGACAATGAAGCATCTGATTGCAAGAAAATTGAAGAAAATACACTTAAGGCCATTGATAATGAAGTATCAAATACGAAAGACTCACAGGAAGAGGAAATGAATGAAGTTAATGATGAAGTATCAACTATGAAAGACTCCCAAGAGGAAATTAATGAAGTTGACAATGAAGAATCAGATACAAAAAAGTCACAAGAAGAAGAAATAACCGAAATTGACGATAATGCATCAAATACGAAAGAGACTCACGAAGAAAAAAAATCTAATATTGACTCCGAAACTGCAGGCCAAAAAGGACCACAGGAAGGGGCAATCACTGAAAATATTTCTACTAAAGAAACAACTTCTGTTGACATAAAAGATAAGGAAGAACAGAGTACGCCAGCCACGCCAACCCCTACAAATACTGCAGTATCTTCTGTGATTCGTAAAACTTCCGTAACACCCTCTACTCCAACAACCAAGGAATTGCCGTATTATGTTAAGGTATATTTAAACACAAAGTTATAATAATATATTTTAATGACGCTATTTTTATTAATTCTAATTTATTGCAGCTAATTGGGAAACCGAACCTGCCACCCAGGTCTGTCATATGCGACTTCTTGAACAACTATCGGCCAACCTCTATTAAAAAGCACAAGTCTATCAACAACTTGTTGGTGGTTGGTTTTGTCGATCGGGATAATTATAGTAAAATTCTAATGGCAAATGAAACTGTTATTGGTAAGATTCCGTGTTTGTTGTGTTGTACTTGTTATCGCATAATTCAATCTTTTACGCAATATATTTTTAATTTCTAGGAGATATTACTATCATCATAAAGGCGAGT
This sequence comes from Phareas burnsi, assembly GCA_018249415.1. Taxonomy (NCBI): domain Eukaryota; kingdom Metazoa; phylum Arthropoda; class Insecta; order Lepidoptera; family Hesperiidae; genus Phareas; species Phareas burnsi. The sequence continues at coordinate 8,369 of DWKL01001697.1, read as the reverse complement.
GAGCCAGTTAACCCAGGAAATGATTCAAAGAAATCAGAGGAAGCAAAAGAGCAGAAAAAGGAAGAAACAAAAACAGCACAGCCATCTGGGAATGGGTTAGATGATCAAATAAACGATCTACTATCTACCATTAGAAAAGCGGACGACGAAATTATGGACAGTGGAAAGTCCGGCGTCGTCGGGGAAAAAAATGGTGAAAATAAATCCCCGTCTTTTGATAGTGCAGATACTGAAGTATCAAGAGGATCTAGTACTGAAGACAAAGAAACACGTCAATTTGAATCGATCAAGGAGATTGACGAGGACGGAGATACACAGGAATCCTATAAATCTGAAAAGGGCCCTAAAGGAAATGTCAAAGAAAGTGGTAGATCTACTCCTGTAAGAGCTTCGTCTCGTTTGGCAAATGTGACACCCAGTACGATTAGAACTAGACGGGCGAGCCGCCTCTTACAAGAACAATAGAGATCTATTTTCTTTTTGTTAGCTTAAGACATGTTTTATTAAATTTCTGTAGCTAAACTGCAGAAATGGAAACCTTATAATTTCGTCATGTACTTCTGTCTGTCAAAGCAATTTTATTCTCGAGACTATTAGTATTGAACTTTTTTATTTAAATCAATTGTTGTTGAAATATACGCTTCTAAAATGGGTAACATTGTGTCCTTTGTAGCATTTTAACTGCAGGGTGCAACATTATGTAGGACTTGCTTCCAACGAAAATTGGTTTGAATAATATACTTTCTAAATATCTTATTCTACTTGAAAGTTAGTTTCAACCATGAACGTGTGCCCGAAAGGTACTCTTTCGATGCATGGTCGCATTTGGAATTTTTTAGATTCATTGAGATTAGCATAAAATTTACACGATTGTAAAGATACATACAAAATAATAATTCTGATGATATACATAGTTCAATTTATGGAATTTTAATAACATTTAAATATTGGAATTATTTATTTTTTAAACTAAATTTAAGGAAATTCATGTCTCAAACTTTTTGTGTAGGATAATATGTCGTAATCTCTATATTTTCTTATCCAATTACTAATTAAAGGCTAAAATGTTAGTATTAATAATGAACTTATTTATAAATTAATGTTAGTGAGAAATTGCATATATTGTATTTTTCAACAGTTGTCAATTTGGTACATTGTGTATTTATATTTTTCCTAAACCAGTTTCTACTTATTTCGCGTATTATCTGTGTATATTAAAAACAAGATGAAATGTAATGATTAAATTATTTATGGTACGATAGTATCATGAACTGTGAGATGAACTATGGCGATTTAGATTTAATTACTATCACTTTATTTGCGATATGCAAATACTATTGAAGACGATGTATTTAACTGGATTATTGAAAATAAATCAAAATAGAACAAAGTGTCTCATTTAAGTACCTACCTTTATTTGAAACTATTGACAAGATTAGACAATCAAGTGATACTTTTTAATTGCGTCACGGTGAAACTGCAGTTTTGCCACGGCCACGATCCATGAGCTGAGTCTGCACACAACTGAGTCGACAAATGCAGGCAATTAAAATACTCCATATCATTAGTACCCGTTACACAATTAAAATGTATAATTTTCGTGATAATATTAACAGGTGTCATTTGGCGAGAGCATCTAAAGCTATTAATGATCGTGCCATAATCTTGAGGACTTAGAACTTCAGATCCGACGTACATGTACGCCACTAATGTATCACACAAGCTTCCTATCTTGAACTTTAAAATCCTGAATCGCTCCTTTCTTATGTATTTGAAATAGCTACCTAAATGTCAAAAATATATAAACTCATGTAGTTTCCCACAACAATTATCACAAATACTATACTTACATTGTTACCGGAACTCTAACAGAACATTAGCAACAATACCGTTATTCATAGAAAACAAGAATTCCTAGATAATAACGCAGATAGCAGCTGACATTTTATTAATTGATATCTAGTTTAAACTAGATAGTACTTAGTAGTGTAGGTTTTGATGACCAGGTGCAAAAAAAATTGTTTTAAAAAGCACGTTGACTGCGGCGATTATTCGAAGCAATCCACCCGTGCGGTGCTCAAATCAAAGGGTGTTTCAGTACGGCGGCACACACCGTATGCATGCGAGCCGCACGGGTGGCTCGGACAGTAAAACATGAGAGGTGCGTTTGCCGCAGTCAGTGTTAAACAAAACCCAACAAAAAACTTACCATGAGTTGATTGATATAATATTCGTAAGTAATCGTATCCGTCACTGGATCGAGAGCGGTTTGCATCATCTCGTCGAACTCTTCCTGAATAATAACGAATTAGTTATTATAAATTGTAACAGTGTCTAGGGCTCGAATTTCACATGTGCCTCTCATTTTTGGGAATTATGTGCGTATTACAAATTGATTATCACATGCTCTAACGGTGAAGAGAAATGTTATGAGGAAATCGATGCGCCTAAAAGATTTTCGTTAGTTCTCAAAGGTGTAAGACCACGCTAAGTACCACGTTGACCAATCCCCACTTGGTCAGCGTGGTAGTTCATGATACAACTCTCATTCTAAAAGGAGACCTATAAAAGCAGCTGTGGGACATTGTTTGACGATGATTAAATCCTATTTGTATTCTCAAGCACTAAATCTAACAGGGATGTTAATTTCATACTTGCGTAAACGGCTCCCCTTCTTCAAGCATGAGCTGAGTAAACTTCTCCTTAGTAAGGAATCCTCGACCTTCTTTGTCGAAGTAACGAAACGCCGCCAAGAGAATTTCCGCACTGGCCGGGTAAAATCTGGTCAAGGTCGGATTAAAGAACAATATGGTAACAACCTTTCAGATCCAGAATAGCAAAAAGATTAGAATGATAACAATGATATTTACTCAGTACGATAATGGATTCAAGACTCTGATCAGGCTACTAAGATACTTTAGAGCATCAGGGATTTTTGCTGAAGCGCGTGTTAACTGTTTTTACAGTACAATGCGTATGCGCTGCAGCTCCGTGACGCACCAACCACAACCACCATAGTGGATAGGTAATTGTTAAAATTAATAAATAAAATGGTAATTTTAATTTAATTTTTAAAAATAATAATATTTTTTAATAAGTTAAATAAATTATTTATTATTATAATAAATGACTAAGTAATTAGTAGTTGAATAACAGTCTTGTATCCTTAGTACTTAATACTTATGAATTTAACACATTGACTGCGGCAAACACATGTGTCGCGTTTTACTGTCCACGCCACCCGTGCGGTTCGTACACATACGGCGTGTGCCGCCGTACTGAAACACGATCGTGAACACTGTGGATCGTTTCGAATATTAGCGCCGCAGTCAATGAATTAAATAAAAATGTAGTAATAGTGTTTACTTGTGGCTCATTTAATCTTAACTTATAAAAAATATTAAAAAAAAAATTGAAAGAGCATAAACGGTCACGAGTCAGTCACATATCGACACGTGAATCGGCATACCTAAACCAGGTAGATAGTCGTAATTTTTATTTCTACCCACATGTTACTTATTTATATTATACTTCATCAGTTTGATCTTTTATTATAATATCTACTTTTAGTAGTGGTACTTACTTTTTTATTGTAAAATATAACCAGAACAAACTTACCTGTGTTCTGTCATAACTTTACACATGTACGGTAAAAAGTTAACCAAGGGTACATTTCCCGTCGCCTCCTTATTTTCTGTTGCAAGAATCACTTCTTGTATTTCTGCTTCCGTTGGACAACATCCTACAAGAAAGTTTTATTATGTAATATATTTCATCATTTATCTTTCTTAAATTACAGAAATAGAGTACTGAAGTTACAAGTAACAATTACAAATGAAATAAATATATTCATATTGTATTTAATATCTTTGCACTGGAATATGTATCTTTTATGGCGCCACTTTATTATCATACACATTTTTATTCTATACTAATGACTTCCTTTTAGGTTTTAGCAAAACCAAAGACAACTTTATCTACACATTTTTCATCAAAGACGTAAATAAACAATTTTGAATTGTGCCAATAATTTCATTTCACCCTAAATATCGTTAACAACGCAAGGGAAATTACCATAATAATATACTGGATGATGACTCTATAATTCAACTTCTCTGTAAAAATAAGGTTTATATACATGTTATATACAATTGTAATTATCAATTAGTTATTGTCATGTGTATGTGTATTGTCAATTAGTGTTAACAAATTGCATACGCAATTGTTATTTTAAATAATAAGCAACAGTGTACTAAAGTATGAGGACGGGCTTCACCTCTTCTATTAACCTAAAACTATACAAAATTTCATTATATTATTTGTAAATATCCTTTGAATGTAATCATCGGCTGTGAATATTGTGCAGTCTCCTATCTACTGTCCCATTAAAAATTAAATTACACTCACCTAGAGATCTAAGAATGGTACCAATTTCTCTAACGTCAACTACTTGTTTTCCAGAGTGATCAAATACCTCAAAAGCCTCAATGATTTTCTTTTCTAATTCATTGTTTGGTTGAACTGGAACAAAATGATACACAAGTAACAGTTAGATAACTCTTTACTGTTTGCAGTAAAATACATTTTTTACAAAACTATTTGATAATAACTTTTGGGTTCTTCTTTACGGGCCATATTATTATAAAATGAGATTCAAAATAATATCAGATATGTATTGGTAAATAAATAATAAAAATGTAAGTAAACAAATATATTACGTCTAATAAGAAAAAGTTTTATTTGTCGCTAGGCAACACAATTTCATCTTATCACTTTATAAGCTAAGCTCAATCATACACGTTGACTTCGGTTGAGTCTTAATTTTTATATATAGTTTTTTTCTTTGAATTCGAGAGCTAAAAATGTAATTTAGGAGGGATAGATCTATTTGATCCCTATTTTAACCAATAACCTTTATTAATTATAATTTTTTGAAAGAAGATTAGGTTATAGGCATACCGGATATACAATATTTTTTTTGTTGTTCTACGTTGCAAAAATGTACAGTAATTTATTTATTCTTTAGTTGTATTGACATTATTTGAATTTAGTTTTAGTGTACGCAGACTTGTATTTTTTTAAAGGTCAGAGTATTTATTATGCGTTTGAATTTTAAATTTCGGGCTAATGCAGTGGAACTCAGGCTTTTATACTACTTTAATATTAGTGTTATTTATTCCCACACAATTTCATAGTAATTTTATATTATAATAATAGGTTATTTAAAAAGAAACCTCATTATGATAATATGACGTGAATTCTCGATGACTAAATAGCTCGTATTCGCGTTACAAAATAAAAAAAAATTGTATGTTTCCGGTATTTCGCATCGCCGCTCTGCCGCCATATTGGTTTGGCTTGGCGCTTCTTCGCGATAGCTAATTTTAGCGAGTAATGGTTGATAAAAAGTAGATAGTGTTTTTATTGTGTAGTTAGCTAAATTTGAGTTTAGTGCATTGGACACTTAAAAAGTGAAGATGGATCCCGCCAAGATGAAGGTGGTAGACTTGCGGTCCGAGCTTGGCGCCCTCGGGCTTGACACGAAGGGTAACAAGCCGGCATTGGTGGAACGGTTGAAAAAGGCGTTAGAAGCTAAAACTGGCAAAGGTAATGCTTTACAAAATGTTTTTCGTTGTTTTCTGATCTCAATTTATTGTTAATAACATGAAATTGTCAAATGTAACTGTCGATTTGTAATGCCTACACGTGCCTTCGTTCGTTTTCGCTTGAGGCCATGTTTTATTTATCGAAGTGTTTATGTGACATAATGCTGTAGTCCATAGAAGCCTGTGGAAAATAACGTCATACCCAATCTTAGCTTTTTAGGTTATCCTCATATCGTTATTGGAGGAAATTGCTATTAACGTACGTATTTATTCAAATAAACCATAGATATACAGTACTTACAGTTATGATAATGACATGGCTAATTTTTCCTACAAGCCATTGCTCAAATCAATAACTGCTCTAACCTTAAAGTTGCAAATCAGTTTTATTTTGTCACTAAATGAATGACGTGAATATACTGTGCTAAAATGTGCTCTGAAAATATAAACACAAACGCAATGTTTATTTTTATATCCTAAATATCTTGTATTAATGTTACCAAAAAGTAAGTGACTGTTTTACATATTGCCATTAAATTAAATGTTTTATCTTTTTATTCCGGTTAAGTAAATTACTAAAAATGTAGGTGAATTAAATGCTCTTTTTATATACCTCATGGAATTTACATCTATGCCTCTACTTTGTTTTTTTGGTTAGTAAATCCTTTCAGATTGGTAAATACCCCCTTTAATAAATAGTGTCCTTCAGGAAAATCTTAAGGGGAGATGCAATCTACATAAATTTACAAGTAACACTATGGAATGAAAATAAATTTTAACTCAGAAAAATATAACTCACTTCATATATTTAAAAATAACGATTGGTTCTTCAATTGTGGTGTTATTATATTAATGTAGGTATTTTCTCAGTGAGTTGTAAAGAGGGCAATAAATAATTTTGAATTAGGAACTTCAAATTATTCGTTTGTGTTCTGTTATAAAAAAAAATAACCAATATTATTGTGTAAAATAAGTTACTGGTTATTTGGATGGTGTGTCAGGTACATTTAAACAGAGCACAACAATTACTATTCCCACTAAAATATGGCAATAACGTTTTAGAATTTCAGAAGAATTTAATATCACATAAATTTTAACTGTTACTTTAATATTGTCCAATAAGAATATTCTAATATAATTTTGTATAAATTAAGATTTATCAGTAAAATGTAAAAGCTTTTCAGACAGGAGTGTATATACCTCCACGGCTTGCTTAGATTGTAATTAATCAGTAAAGTTCAATCATGTCAGTCACAATCTGGAGTTGAATGTGTGACCGCTAGTGGCTAAATTTAATGTATGGTTCCATGCTTCGGATCGCATGTTAAGTTGTCAGGCTTGGTAGAGGTCATTGGATAGCAGTTGTTAAACCTTGTTGGAAGCCTTGTGAACAGTTTCAAAAGACATGACATAGATTAGCCACTAACCTATATTTCCACCGTTCTGCATTGGAGAAGTGTGCTGGAGTATGCTCTAGGCCATCTCTGTTATGGGAAGAGACCCATCCCCAGCAGAGAAACAAAAAAAATTTGTTGTAACCATGTAAAGACACTCCTTATTTATTTTTTATATGTCTAAATTAGGGGAAGCATGAATATGTACTGCCAGCCCTGAAAAGCTCATAGCTCATCTTAGAAATATCACCAATATTAAATAAATATTCATTTTGCTTTCTTATGTTTATCTTCAAAACAAACTTCAATACTATTACCTAATTAATTATTTTTTGATTCTTGAAAATCATCATTTAGCTTCAAGCCATGTTAATCCGCATGGTGCAACGATAACCATACCTGTCCAACATAGAGGATTCCGGGTTTCACTTTCGAAAGACAAACATGATCTGACATGACAAATGATGAATTTAGATTTCTTTTCTGGGTCTGCATGTTTATATCTTTGTATGTTTCCATGGCATCCATGATGCAGGAAATCCTAGTGTTGGGCTGTGAGTGTAGAAAGTGTTATTGCCGAAATCCTCATTTCCGTGTTTGAGAATAATATCATTATTCATATTTTAAATTATACATAATCTGTCTTATTCACACATGTGAAAGAAAACAGTGTGGGGAGAACCAAATGTAGCTGAATTCAGCTAGTTATGCCATCCCTGCTTCAGCTAATCTTGATTGCTTATTTTTGAGGGACAAAAATTATCAAATAATGGAATAATATGTCAGTATAGGCTAATCAGGTAATTAGGATTGGTCATATCATAATTATCTACTATAACCCCTTGTTTTATCAAATATTTAAATTAATACATCATTGACAATCAGCATTTTGCAGTAAGTGGACTGTACAATTGTATTATTATATTGTATTATTTCAATTGTTTCTTTACTACTACTTCATATTTAGAATTTAAATGTAGTATTTGTCCTCCACTAAAGTAGTAGAGATTATCGTGAATACACCCAGAATTAATAAGTGCATAATGCCAGTAAATACAACAAATATGTTCATCCTCTGTAATATATAAAACTTTTTTCGCCGTAAATAGAAAGTTTGTCGGGGGAGGTACCATTGTGCCCGTCATAATACTCCATGATGCAATTTTTACATTTTGGTTGGAGAAGTGTGGTTGTCTGGTACACTTACATGTGAGGCAATAATCTAAGTCTAATAGGGCTTAAGTCCTGTTTGAGGTTAGATATGAATATCCTTGAGTTTGAATGATCACTTAATATCAGGTGGTGATAATGCTCATTTGCTACTCTTCAAACATAAAAAACAACCAAAATAATATCTAAAATGTTATTC
>DWKL01001696.1:0-14099 GCA_018249415.1 Phareas burnsi | reverse complement strand
ATCTTCAATAGGACTTCAGTCCCGTTTGAGGTTAGACGTGGGTTTCCATGAACTGCAGAACCATTTAACATCAGGTACCCTGCATGCTCGTTTGCTACTCTTCTAACACACGGTCATGTGGAAATTATAGCGGTTCTGTTTTCCATTTTGGATACAAAAACAAACAAACAAACGCTCTCTACATTCATAAACCTATACTAAGATATCTGTCCTGTGTCGGAGGTACCATGGACACATACAAGACGAGTACACAAACACCCAGTCCCAGAACAGAAACCTAAATTCATCACTTATGTGAGCCTGGCCGGAAATCGAAACCAGAACCCTCTGCAAGTCAGAGCATTATAGTAACCACTGCGCCACAGGGGTCGTTAGACGGTTACGGAACGCTTATTAAACTTGCGAGGTAAACATTATCCATTTTCATATTTTTATTATTCCACCGGCATTATGCGGTGACATGCTCTCTGCGATGCGATCTTACATCAGTTTAACTGCATAATGGGACCGAGTGGACTGCCGCTGTTAAGATTATATCGCTAATGCTAATTTTACCTCATTGCTCTTGCATGCATATTTCAATGAGCGGTGGATTCGCTTCTGTACTAGGCGGATCTACACAAGGGCAACGTTTTGAACGTATTTTATGAATAACGTGATTTGTACGTTGTAGGACTTACACAGCAATAAGGGCTAAAACAGATCCCGATCTAAGGAGAGGAGGGGAGGGGGAGGGGGCTAGCCTGTCACTTGCCAAGAGCAGCCACAATCAGGGGCGACAAAATTGGGGGCGGTAACACGAAGAGAAAAATCTAATAAAAGTTAGTGGTCTGGCCTGTAGGTCAAACAGTCAAATGGTTGAGTCAGTTAAAAATTACACCACACCATATTTGAAATGACTTGCTTATGACTTGTAAGGTGTCATCGTAAAGGGCGGCAAAGATTATTTTTGCCCGGAGCGGCTAAGTAGCTAGATAATGCCCTGGCTAGAAACGTAACAATAAGAGCACTAGAAACGTAATCATGCTCATTCTGCCGTGGCTGCCGTCGCCACACCCCTCCCCCTGTCGCACTCATTTGCACGTATCCAAACGTAAAGTCACGCACAATAACATCAGCGTACACAAGAGCCACGGTATCGTGAAGTACCCACACCTTCACAAACGCCTACTGTGAACTTACCTCTACGAGTAATCCTGTATAGGTTTATATACACCTGCCAAGGGGAGATCAGAAGTTTTGTAAAAAAATATCCCATTTACTTAAATAAAGATTTTACTCTTTGATACTATGTGGTTATGCCTAAATCGATATAACCCTCTAAACTCAATCGGGCACGTGAACCACGCCCCTTCGCACTTCTTTGGCTTATATGTTATGTGGTAGAATCGTTCATGATTCAACCCCAAAGGCGCCACCATCATACCGATATCTACCACATAACAAGTGTTGAACGCTGCTGTGTTCTGGTTTGAAGGGTGCAGTGAAGGTGAGACATTTAAACGAGGCTTTCCAACTTAGGGCCCAAGGGTAACAATGCATGACGACCCTCATGACTCAATGTCAATCAAACTCGCCTGATAGGGTACTGGGTTCGATTCTCGACTATTAAGACATATAAATTATGAATTTTGATTTCTATTCTGGGTATGGGTGTTTATGTACTAGTCTTTGTGTGCCCATGACACAGGGAATCCTAGGATGGGGCTATGAGTGTACAAAGTATTATTATTATTATTATCTGCGGATGACTTAAAGTTACACTTCAATTCTACTTGAGTTTGACTATAGACATCCATGGGCGGTACTGACCACTTATGATCATGGAAGCAATATGCTCGTCTTTAAATTATATACTATAAAGGTAACAAATAAAATATTCTCAAAATTATTGTCCTTGTACTGGGTCCAGGTCTAATGTTTTGATAAAGGTTAAATTAGGGTTGTAGATTAGTTTGGTTCACAACTTGAAAATATAGAGAACTCTCAGACATTCAATTAACTACTAATATATACATTTTAAAATAAATATAAATAAATAATTTATAAATCTTCTCATCTTAGACAGTGCAGTAGTTAGTATTTAATTATTTAAATTTCTTTATAACATTATACAGGTCTATATATCAGTGACAGCCTAGTGGTAAGATCCTGGAGTATCACGCTAGGTATCAGGGATTCGAACCCCACACCCACTTGTAAATTTTCGAAATTATGTGTGTATTAGACATTAATTATCACTTTCTTTAACGCTGAAAAAAAATCGTGAGGAAACCTACACGTCTTAGAATTCTCTATGAAAGTTCTCTTAGGTATGTGAAGTCTATCAATGTGCACTTGGCCACCGTAGTGGACTCCATAGTCCAGTAGGTGTAATTAAGTCCACAAGGTTTAATTAATCTCTCTCATATTAAGAAGAGACTCGTGTTTAGCAGTGGGATAGTAATGGATTGGAGATGATACAGATTAGGTACCTAAACGGGAAGTATTAAAAGGAAAATTCTGTCTAAAATTCCATAAAACTTACATTTTTACCGCCTTGGAAAACTTAGAAGCACAAAATAAAGCTGCAGTGAGTATATTATATCCAATGGTGTAGAATATCCATTATCTTCTATAGCTGTAAGGTAGGGAACGGACCCCGCGCGGGTCGACGTCCTGCGAACAGCTGACAGGAGACGCCCCCAAGGGCAATGACCTCGTATTATCAGATATTTTATCTGTGATGCTACAGATAAAGTTTAGAGAAGAATGTTGCCCGTAGCAGTAAATTAATATGCGGTTTTTACCGATTGCAATTTTTGATGTTTTGTTTTCGGTTGGTTGTTTGAAGAATAAATTGTTACCTAAACTTCGTCAATAAATCTCAGACAAAATTGACAGTCTATGTCAATATTTATTTCTGTAGAAACGTCTCTAATTTTGACATTAACGACATGTCAATTTGGTTTCCGATATTTGTAGACGTACTTGAAGTAATCAATACTTTTACTATTTAACTACGTGTACGCTGCAGTTTCACTCAACCTTTCTGAAGATGAAAATGAATAACGTCGATTCAATACTTTTCGAAATTAGTTGCAGTATCATCGTCCCCAGTAATAAATACATATTGTCTTCCCTTAAGTATTACTTTTGATTATTTATCCATATTTTCCTTCAATCTACAATGGAGCTGTGTGGTAAAGTATGCTCCAAGCCTCGGCAGTTGTCCAGGCCTACCACAATTGTCTAGGCCTCTCACAGTTGTGACGAGAGAGAGATCCACGCTCAGCAATGGGACATAAAAACCCATAACATCTCTGCATTCTTTTTTGCGAAAATACCAAACGAGCGTGCAGGCTATCTGATGTTAAGTCCTCACTTCAGCCTTTGGACACCCACATCTAACCTCAAACAGGACTGAACTCGTGTTTGAGTCCTGTCTGTCTGCGTTACTACTGCTGAGGACTAACATGATCGTAAGTAACAGACAAAAAATAGGGTTGGAGCCATCTTTTACTAAGACGTGTTGGCAATATTTGTTAGAGAGTATCTCAATGAGAACAAGGGGCTCATTGCCTATAATTATGAATATACCCACGTTTACTATTGACGACCATCTACTTCGTTAGTATAAAAGGACTTGTCGGTGGCAATTGGAGATGAACAGTTTATAGTTTTGCTAGTTTTCACCTACGTCCGCTTGAAGTTTACAGACGTAATAGTTTTTCGGGATGGATAGTCTAGAGCAGTATTTTTTAAACGGGGGGCCGCGCAACCTTCCTCAGAGGGTCGCGGGTAAAAGAAAAAGACAATTATCTGTAAGTCCTATACTACACAATAGTAACTACAATTTCTATACTACAAGTACCTACTATTATTCATCAGACTACGTTTATTTACGTAATCATAGAATTAAACTTAGTCTTAAAGTTAAGGTCATAGTTTTAGGCTAGGCCATAGGGAGTCGACAGAATTTTTCAACTTCCAAAGGGGTTGCGTATCCAAGAATGTTGAATGTTGCTCTAGAGCACGTCACTTGTTTTTTCTAATGTTCTTAGTAACTCTTGAGGAGAAGGCCTACTTACTTTTATCTACGCCCCTTAGTATGCAAGTTACTACCATGCTTAATTTGGTTGATGGCAGTTCAGCCGAATGGCCTAAAAAGCTTGCAGACAGAGTCACATCTCTTTTATAATATTACTATACATTTTAATAATAATTTCATTAATAAATGATAATGTATTATGGTCCGTCTGGTTATGAAAATGTGATATTTCGATTTCCTTCTTTTGTTTTACCTTCAAGTTCTATTAGCTCTTTCTGACTTTACCGTATAGGTAAGTCCTAAGTTGGGTAAAGAATCTCAAGTCGCTGAAGAGTCTTTTGTCTGCGAGGAGAAAAGTATCGGAAGCGAGGGAAGTATTACAATTTATATTCGGCATTAACTGAGTTGGTACCTATAAACGAAAAAAGAAACGACAAATAGATAGAAATAACTCTTAAATAAACAAAAAACTGGGAAAAAACGCAGCAAACCGCAAAAAAGGCACAACTTTCGTGCTCATTTTTTGTAACAAAACCAAAACGAAGCTATTTTATCGCGGTTCTGTTTTGACGTAACAATTAAGGCTGTGCGGTTGCTAAGCGCGCTCAAGGTCGTTACCCCTGACAAACGAAACTTAACTTGACCGCGTGTTACAATGCGATTTTTAAAAACATTAAAATAAATAAGAGAAGAGAACCTTTCGTGCACAAACAACTTATTTCTACACCGGTTCGCGCGTCCCTGTCGCGCGCTTTGGCTGTGGTAAGTTAGAGTAGGACGGCACGACAAGGTCACTGGTCAGCCGTTCTCTCAGACAGCGGGGCGCGGGAGGGGCGCGCGCGCAGACGGTAATGGCGGCGGCGGCGGCGTGACGTCATGCCAGGTCATGCTAACCTCCGATGCGTAAGAAAACTGGATGCACGCATTGCAACTTACTTCACATGTGAATAAATTAAAAAGGTAAATAGCCTAGCGGACAACCACGCTTGTAAGTCTTGTAATAGCTTACGAGTGTTTTGTTCGCTAGATGGGCACCCTATTATGTTAAAAGGGAGCGAACACCGGTGTTTAAAGTGGAAATATGTTCGTGATGTTGTAACATGCTACCGGAGTTTTTCAATGATTTATGCATGCCGATTATTATCATATGTTTTATTTCTGTAGGCCGTTTTAATTATATCAAACTGCGATTATTCTATGATGTCTTATTGAGTTTTATCGACTCAACTTACAAATTTTATTGTATATTTCTAATTGGAATTTTATTGTATTCGATACGAATGCAAACATTTTATCCACGATAGCAGTTAGGTAGTAGAAGTTCGTGTTTATAGTATGGAAGTAGCGAGTATACAGTTCATTAGATTGTTTTTTTTATTGTCAAAGAGTAGCTTACGAGCATGCACGTCACCTGATATTAAGCGGTCACTGCAGCTCATGGACACCCACATTTAACCTCAAATAAACCTTTAATACTGTCTGAGGTCGTACATAAATGCGTTACTACTCCTGAGAACTAAGATGGTCGCCTCGCTGTAAGTGTGCGTAGCAACCGCACGTTTCCAACCGAAAAAAATAGTGAAGAAACACTTTTCTTGAGTATTATAAAAAAGCCCCAAAGAATTTGCATTAAAAACCTGTTCAGTTGAGCGATGAACATTTTTAGCATTTATTCTTTCATAGAATTTAAAGAGCACACAATTTTCTTAATTAACCCAGTCAAGTTAATGAAGAAGACCCTTTATCCTTTTCTCTGAAAGCATAGAATGGGCTTAACAGGAATTCCCAGTTGCGTGGGAGATCCCGTAAAATTGTAACGTTCTTATTATAATCCCCTCAAAGGATTCCGGTAATTGGTACTTTTCTCGTACCTCCCGGCATTTTATCACGTTTCCAACGGCTTTGAAATCTGAATGAAAACATTATTTTTTATTAAAAAAAGAGATTTTTAGAACGTATTAACTCGTACCACAGAATCTACGGACGAAGAGAAATGAAGTAAGCTTCTCCGTTAGCAGCTACTAGAAGTAGCAAACCAGAACAACCACTAGTAACCAGAACACACCAGTGTGTAGCTATTATAAAGCAAGAATAGGTTTGACAGTGGTGGTGGTTGATGAATAGCTCTAACACCTTTAAATTTACATTAATTTATAATTACTAAAGAATTTCTTTGATTTAATTGGAATAAAAAAATATAAGTAAATAAAGACACAAAATGGTCCAAGAAAAACATTTATTTTTCCAAAAAATATGCATACTTTTCGAAAGATTATAATAATAATGGAATACACAGACTCTCTATTCCATTTTTTTTTAACTTCAATGTTATGAAAAGCTTAGGTCCAAAAGTCGTGTAATATGTCAGTCAAACTGATGGGCAATAAATAAATAAAATCAACTAAGATTTCATAAAGGCGCAAAAAGTTTTTAATAATAAGTAGTATTAATCGTAAAGTGGTTGAAAATCGGCCGATTTTATTCAATTTTTAAAATTGAACATTTTTGAACCCACCGATAATTATTAGGCGAGAGTAAGCCAATTTAAATTGCTATATTTTACTTCCGACACACATCTACTTTTAAATTGACACCATAATTTTTCTTCCGACACACATCTACTACGCACAATAAAAAATAAACCTTTTTTTTGCCTTGACACACACTACGGTCTTCTGAAAACGGAACATTTCAAGTCAGAGGAATTTTACAGCTCTCATTCAATCTGATATTTTTTTAATTCTTTAGTAACAATCTTTACACTGTGCAACTCTTTGACCACAGACTATTGTGTTTGACATTGACAGTACAAACGTAAACAATGAATGTATTATTTTGATTTAATGAATTTGTAATAAATATTATATATAAATGTTAGCTTTCTGCAATTCTTCTGCAAACTTTATGAAAATATCACACTTCGGCGTGCAATATGTTTAAAAATTATACATGTATTAATTTACACTTAATTGACAAGAAATATTTTATATATTACATTCACTGCGACAGCAGTGCCACCTATCGAACCTAAAAAAGCAGCACAAGCACTGCCGCTTAGTATCCACTGCTTACCAGCAGAAATAGAACATAAATCGTTATTTCAGTTTATTTGCGTGAAGCCGCTGAGGGCGGATTGTCACGCGGCCAACATTTATAATTAGATGTCAAATTCCACTTGATTGGGTTGCGCAATATGTGAATTTGATCAAGCATATATTTCACAACGAGAAATATTTATTAAAGAAATTTTCGTGATCTTTTGAATAAGTGTTCAGTCCATTTGATAAGTGATCACGACTGCTCATAGAAATCTGTAACCAAGCGCAAGTGGTTTGGAGGCCTACCTGAGGCTGGCCACAGATTCTGAGGAATACCCTAGAATGCCTCATGTTATTTTGTCTCCTTACAACACCCTTTCACCTAGAGCAAAGCGATTAACACTACTAACACTGCATAACATAGAATAAGACAGACAGGTGTAGCGGAGGTACCTCCGATGTGGATCAAAGGGTTCTAACATCTTTTACTTAAGCTTAGATATTTTAGGCTTACTGTAAAGTTGTGGAAATTTTATAAATCGAAAATTGTTTATTAGATAATGTGGTAAGAGGAGTAAATGTGTAGTGTTAATTCAGTAGTGGTAAGTGTTTAGAATGATAAAGCCAAAGTGAAGCCGTGAAAATACTAATCAGCTTTATTAGGTTTCTATCCATTGAGCCGTCGATATGCCCGAAGGACCACGTCTGACAATAAGCTCTGTCTTAATTGGGGACACTTTAAGCCACGGAGTGCAAAATAGTCTAGATCCCTCTATCTACTTAAGGTCATTATTAAGGGCACCGATCTGTAAACGATAATAAATTGAGTAATAACTGTTTTGTTGTAGATAAATGAAAAAAAAAATCTGGCGTGTCTTTGATTCATTAGAGAATAGTTTGTGGTTAATCGCTCAATAGATAAATTTTCTAGAAACTAATGCATTTTCCTTGCTTGTAATTTAATATGTATCAGTGGTAATAAAAGTTGAACATAGTTATGCATATATGTAACTAGATACATCAACAAAAATACTTCTTGAAGCGTAGAGATCATTGTCTTTTATATTTTTACGCCGTTGTAAGTTTTCTTCCTCGATACAACAATGCTAATGTTTTATGCAAATACGCACTAATTACTTGATTTTGCATTGTTACCAATTTTTTTTCTCCGTTTTAACCAAAAATTTTATAAATAATTCTCTATAGCAACAAAAAAGTGATAAAACTGGTTGAGAATAATTACTAACGAACCAACAAAAAATCAAGTGAAGTTGTAAGTAATTATTTTTGAATAATACATAGCATTTAATATTTTTATGCAAAATAAATTCCCAAGTAAATGTCTAAATTAACAATTAAAACTTAATTTATTATATTTTATTTTGTCGGAACCCCGCTCTGAACAAGCGAGATGTATTTACTCATTCACCAATGCATCTCTTAAAGACAGAAGTCTGAATAATTAATAGTTCAAAACTGAGTAATGTGTATTATTATGTACAGGATACAATGGGGCATGTACACTATGCACTCATACCCCCAAAAAAAGATAAAAAAAAACTATATTTATATAACCATAGCTCAAGATATCTTAACAGTAGTCATATAAAAATCTGGGGTTCTTTAGTTTTGAAAGCCTGGTATCCTTATTATGAAAACATTTTATATATAAAGTTACTAAAGACTAGAGTACAAATGAAGCAGCACATTATTATCGAGGGGAAATAAAAGAAATACTCTATGGTACACTTATCATTATTATTATGCCAATAAATTCTTCCCGTCATCCACACGCATAAAACCAACATGCCCTGACCTAGTTGACCCAAATAGAGCGTTACAGACCATGACGCAGTCTCATTTTGTGAATGCCACCAGATTTACAGGACAATAATCACTTTACAAACCTTTGTGCCGATCAAAGGATTTGTTCATAACTATTAAAACCTTTTTAAATAATGGCTGTATGATTCAATTAATCTTTGCTTAATGAAAGGTTTGCTAATCTATGGACTGATTTACTAGTACGCTGTATGGTTGAATTAACCTTTGGCATCTTTGGACGTACAATGATTGAGGAAGGAAGTCTAAACGAATGAAGGTTTAAAAGGAAGTTCGTGTAGGGATAGAGTTCAATGGATTTTATAGAACATTTATATTAATTTTCACGAAGGTATTACGTATGAAAATGTTGTATTTTTGCGGATTTGGTAATAAAAAACTGGAGTTTATTGGATTAAGGTTCGGTTATATCTGACCTTGATGCTATATTACATTTGAAGCAAAAATATAAGTAAATGTTTTGAGAAACTAAAAGTATTTGGCTGCGGAGCATTCGGTTAAAGCACATCCAAGAAATCGTGTACGAGAATACACAAAAAAAATAACAGCCATTTTGGGAATACCCTCTCTTGTTGGTGGTCCGGGGTTCGAATCGCACACCCACTTCAGAGAACCTGAGTATGTGCGTATTGGGAGTTAAATATCAACTGTTTTAATGGTGAACGTTTAAATTTTGGGGGAAAATCTACATACGTACTTCTAAAAAGTTCTGAGGACTAAGTTGATCCCTTCATTTTAGTTACCCGGGACGGGTAACCGCATCAATCCAACCGAAGCACAAGAATTGCTTCACGATTATGAGGGCGGGGGTGGTACCACCCGAATGAACTATAGCTCTAGATGCTTTCAAACCTTTCATAGGTGTTTAAAGTCCACCAAAACAATTGGCCGGCGTGGTAGAATATCATAATAGATCATTTTTATATCCGACCCATGCCCAGTCGTGGAACACTGGGTCGATGGTGATGATAAATCTTTGCGCGGGAAGTCAATTCAAACGAGTAAATTTTTTGCACAGGCTCTAATAAAACTTACGTAACTTTCATGAAGCACTACGCTGAAATATCAATACCAAGACCGTGGCTGGGTACGCCGTTGTAAACGAAACCCTAGTAACTATTTCCGCTTTATGTACTACGGGCTAGGAATATATAGCGCGCGTATATAGCTCTCAGCGCTTTCCCTCGCCCGTTCCCCCTAAGGGGGTGGGTTGGCAATAATAACTTTAGCTACGCGCCAGCATGGAAATGAAAAATGTCATGAGTTGCCTCCCGGGGCGAGTGTTTTCACCTGCGTGGATGTGGGTTCTGGCTGTCAATAGGAGCTCTGATAAAGCAAATCGATTGCCGATAAACATTATTTCAACCACTATGTAAAATACGCTACTGTTTGGGGTGTATATATCGAACCCATAAGATTTCTCCTCGAGTTTGATCACATATACGTTTCTACTCTTGTGAATTAAGATATAACGCCTCAAAAGAGTACACATATTTGGGTGAAACACCGCATACGAGCGTCAAAAACTTCTATAACCTTCAAGAATATCATCTTTTATCATCATTGTTTAAATCTTTAAGTGTTATCTCTATTAACACATTGACTGCGGCAAACACACCTGTCATGTTTATTGTCCGCGCCACCCGTGCGGCTCGCACGCATAGTGTGTGCCGCCGTACTGGAACACGCCTGTAGCGTTACGCGCCGCACGGGTGGATCGTTTCGAATACTAGCGCCGCGGTCAATGTGTTAAAGCTTTAAGACTACACTATTAACTTGGACTGTAACAATTTCAAATCGAGCACTACATGATACCGACGCAAACATTTAGCCCATAAACTTTCATTGATCACTTCAGGTTGAGTTTTAAACTTGTGACAATAAGACATTGATAGTCTTCAAAGTTAAAAGATATAACAAAAGGCGTTGCTCTAGTCAGATCCTGATCTGGCACACGTAACATGGGACTTCCCATACTATGGCTCTAATATCTCTAAGAGGATAAGGGTGGGCAGCTGGGGACTTCGGGCCCCGAAGGTTCCTCTTTGCCCGGGCAGTTTTCGAGGGGTAAATACCTCCCGGGTGATATGGATATTGCTTTATAATACTAAAACACTGACAAGTAGTATTATAATATTAGAAGGCAAAATGAATATTTGTTAACAAACTTTGCTATTTAGCGGTTGCTACGAAGGTCGGTCACGGTCGAGCTGAGTCTCAACAGTCACCCTGATGGTCGGGAGTGAAACATCGCACTCAACATCGAATGTAACAATACATTACTAGTTTGTAAATGTCTTCAACATTCCCTTCAATATTCTCATAATGACTAATATTCAACATTGTTCTTTTGGACAAAATTCGCTACACTTGCCAATGAATTGAGATCGTTTCGAAGCACTGCTTTCACGATCTGCCTTCCTACACGACAGCTAATTTTACCACAGATGACATTCTCTTCTTTATTTAGATGTATTCGACGCAACGACGCGGGCGTGTATTTCAGTTTCTGCGGAGTCGTCACATCGCTGAATGATCGCGAGGATTGAGATGCTGAATGACTGATTTATAATGAATCTCATTGTCAACATAAATGTTGTCCAAATTTGTGAAGGTGGTAGATATGTAGATCGTCCGGGGAAGTAACACCGCCCTCGGAATCCGCCGTGAAACAGTTTTTGTGTTCCGGTCGGAGAGGTGCAGTTGCCGGGCACACTTACAACAAGGCGACCATCTTAGTCCTTAGTAATGACGTATCTACGTCTCAGATTGAACTTTAATTTTGTTTGACATTATATGTGGGTGTCCACGGGCAGTTACCACTTAACATCAGGTGGCCTGCACGCTCGTTTTCTACTCTTCAAACATAGAGAAAAGAAAGAAAGAAAAAAGAAAAATCAACATCATTTTTCATTCAACGATTTCTGTTACAAGCTGCAAATCTATTTATCTATCGATGAAGAAGTAAGTAAAAAAGTAGATGCAATTACAAACAAGTTTTCAGCCAAATTCTGATTACACACTAAAGAACAATAGCGTGAATTTTATTATTAGCTAATTGAACGGCGTCTCGAGTGGAACGAACTTGATAATGAAGGACACGTGTACCTGATCCTTTTATGGCTTCGGCAGACGTCAGCCATTCGTAGACAATACTGGTGAGTGTATAAAGTGCTTGATCTGCTGTCGCTATGTGCTACATGGTTGTTTTTGAGGTTGTTAGATTAAGCGGTCCATGTCAAAACCTGACTTGAAGTCGTGGCGTCGTTGTGACAGGCGTTATCTAACAACCATGAAACCACACCGGTCTGACACTCAAAGACAAGGGTTCGATTGGATCTGGATGTTAATGTCTCTCGTCTGTGACGTTGAGAGGTTGATGATTATAGAATTTTATATATGTGAAAAGAGTAGCATTCGAGCATGCAGGCCACCTGATGGCACAGCCTATGGATATCTACATCTATCTTCAAACTGTAGACTGAAGTCCTGTCACGACGTACGTATGTGACACTTCACTTTTTTTAAGAGAGTTTTTAAGAGACCATTTTCATTTAAGTTACTTTAAATGTCACTTTATACTAAACATAGCAGAACAACAAGCTTTTTTATGTTTGAACATTTGCCATCTATCACCTATCCATCTCTTATTATGGATATATATACTAAGTATATTCATGCCATTTGATGTTAAGCGATCATCACACCCCATGAACATAACTAACCTCAAACAGGGTTGAAGCCCTATCTATCCCATCCGAGGGCGTACGTAGATACGTCACTTCTCCTGAGGACTAAGATGGTCGCTGTAAGTGTACCCAGCAAACACAACTTTCCAACCGAAACAAGAATTGATTCACGGCGGATTATGAGGGCGCCGGTGGTATCTCCCCGGTCGAACTATAGTTCTACCATCTATTGAATATAGGGTATCGATAGGTACCAGCAAGCCTTGGTTTCGATGCCGGTATTCCAGCGTGGGAATACGAAATTAATATTCCTCATTTAACACCAATTGAGTGGCAGTAAAAACTATATAAAAGCTTTGTTTACCTAGTGGTTAATATTCCGGCTTACAATCCAAGTGTCCGGGGTTCGAATTCCGCACACATCTCTGATTTTTTAAAGTTATGTGCATATTAGAAATTAATTATTACTTATTTTAACAGTAAGGGAAAACAGCGCGAGGAAACCTAAACAACTGATAGTTCGTTGTAAAGTTCTCGTAGGTGTGTGAAGCCTATGAATCCGCACTTGGGCAGCGTAATGGACTATAGCCTAACATTTCTCATTCCGAGAGAGACAGAGATGCCATCCCATTCATTAATGGGTTGATGGTGATGATAAAAAACCGTAATCCGTACGAAAAACCGACCTATACAAATTAGAGTTCATAAGTTCATAAGAGGACATTAGACTAATTAACGGCTGAGTCCGCTTTCATTTTAATAAATTATAATAATTAAGTTGTTATTTATTATAGTACGTAATCAGTGCAGACACGTGTATACTTTAGACATTTTCTTTGTACTTCATTATGAACCCACTGGGCACTGGTCTCTTTTCAGGACGAGAAGGGGTGAGGCCGTAGTCCACCATGCTAACCAAGTGCAGATTGACATACTTCACACACTTTCGAGAACTTTACAGAGAAGTCTCAGACGTGGATTCTCAGGTTTCCTCACGATGTTTTATTTCATCGTTAAAGTTAATTAAGTACTAAAATAACTGTTATTAATTTTATTATTCCAAAAGTTCAATGACGAAGTGCGCATAGACCCGTGGCTTATACGGATCTACAAAATAAGATAACGTTAGGCGCGGTGGAAAAATGAATAAATAACCGCTAGTGGCAAAATATCATGCACGTTTCTTTGCTTCAGTCTTTTGGAAAACTGAAGCCTCTGAACGTAAGTGAGGCTTACCGATTCCATTTGGTGTTTTCGTAAAAACATGTGGAATGCCAACCACGGATTGAGGACTTCCTGGGCACATAATCACTTAATTAACGTTCTATAGATGATAGAAATAAAAACCACGAGATTTGTGAATACGAGCGCGTTCGAAGGACGTTCCGCTATATATCGAAGTACATGGATGAATACCCGATCTTAAATGTCCCGATTAATACATTAGTAGAAAACAAATGAAGGTAGGTTCCTTCGGGCGCTTCTATGTATAAAAATGGT
>DWKL01001695.1:0-14100 GCA_018249415.1 Phareas burnsi | reverse complement strand
AGGCGGTCTGCACCACCTTTTATAGCCCCGATTTTTATTTCTATACCCCCGGTTTTTATTATTTTGTTCTTCTACACTAGTATATTTAAACATTGTGTTAAAAAGTTAGGATAAAAGTACCACGCAAGAATTCGCCAACAATATGTGTGCTGGTATAATTTTAAGATATGCAGTGTACACCGCGCAACAAACATAATACAAAAAAAACACATGCAAAAACAGAAAAAAAATATATACAACACCTTACATACCACACGACACTTGTTTCGCTCCAAACGGGGTAGCATCCGGGTAAGCTGACTCTACGACGATTAATCGTTAAGCAATTAGCGATTAATCATTGTAGTTTAAATAGTTTTATTTTAAATTAACGTTTAATACTAATAAGCATTGTATACAGTTTATTCTTTTAGTGCTATAATTTTTGTGTGCGCATTTTTTCGTGTATCTTTTATATTATAATGTTTTTATTCAAATTATAGCTTCCCTGAATATTATACCCTGAAAATAGTTTTAATTATTGACAGGTGGTAGAACAGTAGTTTGTCCGGGCCGGTACTACTGCCGCCCTCATTATCCGCCGTGGAGCAATTCATATGCTTCGGTTGGAGAAGTGTGGTTGCCGGTTACACTTACAGCGAGGCAACCATCTAAGTACTCAAGATTAGTGACGCATATGCGTACGACCTCAGATAGGGCTACCGTCCCATTTGAGGTTAGATACGAGTGTCAATTGGCTGCAAAATCCATTTATGATCAGGTAACCTACCCGCTCATTTGCTACTCTTCTAACATAAAAAAAACATTCAAACAAGATTTAAATAATCTTGTAATGTATATAATGTAATATTAATGTATTTTTAAAAGCATTTTCTAAACTTATCTACACTAGGATTCTTGGGACCCATGTACGAAATAAGGACAAGTACCGGACCCAGAAAACAAAGCTAAATTAAATAATTAAAGTTCGCCTTTGTTCGCAGCATACGTAACGAGATATTTCTCGTGTCGGACGGAACGGGACGAATTTTCAAACATCGTTACATAGGACAAATAGAAGTTATCTATAGACAAACACTATATAACAATATAAAATAATAATAAGTTTTACAGGTGATAGAACTATTTATCCGGGGAGTTACCGCTACCACCATCATAATCCACCATGAAGCAACTCATGTGTTTCAGTTGTGGTTGCCGGGTACACTAACAGTGAAGCAACCAGCTCAGGTAAGACTTCAGTCCGGTTTCAGGTTAGATGTTGGTGTTCATGGGTTGCACTGACCACTTAACATCGAATGTCCTCCACGCGCATATCCTTGTTCGTTGTGACATAAAAAAGTATATCTAGGAGCAAAATATAAGTGAAGGAAACACGGTTGGGACGTGATACGACGTGAAACAGATCGGACAAGCACGGCACAAGCCCCGACCCGGTTATGGCCCAGGTGCGTATGCTATCATCATCATCACTTCTTCAATCTTCAATCATCATCACCATCATCAACCGATTAATATGCTGCTACTGTGCACGGATCCCCTTCCAGAATGAGAAAGATAGACCATAGCCTGCCACGCTGGCCAAGTTCGTATTGGTAGACTTCACACACCGTTGAAAATTTTATAAAGAACTCTTAAATATGTAGGTTTCCTCACGATGTTTTCCTTCACCGTTAAAGCAAATGATAATTAATTTCTAATACACACATAACTTTGAAACATTAGAAGTGCGTGCGAGATTCGAACCCCAGACACCCAGCGCAAGAGATCGGAATCTTAGGTTATCACTGCTCTGCTTCTTTAATAGAAAATTATACATTAGCATGAATGTTAAAACCACGTTATGTCTTTATGATCGTGGTACTGTCCTATCCGATATTTTATATGTTACGACCTCAAATGGTCCCGGCCGGGGACAATCTCGCGTATCGTTGATTTATTGGTTTTAAAAGATTTTATTCTTCGCAAGGGTGCAGTGTACATCTGTAAAATGCTTGTAAGCTTGGGGTACATTTCAAAGAATGTATTGCGTTAGTACGTAATTTTTAATATGAGAATAGTATCAAAAAAGAGTAGAGTTATATCTATGGTACGTAGATGTGGCAATACTCGTGAGAACTGTTGCGTCGGTTGCCGACAATGACACCTCTTCAACCGAAACACAAAAATTGCTTCACGGCAGATTGTGAGGGCGGCGGCGATAACTATCGGGTCGAACTAAAGTTAGACAAACTAGTATGTATATATAGTAAAAAACTAGTTAGTATGTATAGTAGCGTGAAGAAACAGAAAGATTGATATGTCATGATGATTTGTAAACACAGTGTCCATTTCCAGTAGACAAACGTAACTGTAATTCAACCATAGGAAAATGTTACAATAATACCAAATGTTAATTTATTATCGTGACCCCAAAGAAAATATTAGTCTAGATTACATAATTAATATAATGCTTGTATTGTCGTGAGAAAGTATTTATAAGCCTTTAGGAATCCACTGGTGGACATAGGCCTCCCCTCGATGATGCTACTTCGCCGGTGCTGCGGCTTCTGAATCCAACGTTTCCTCCATGTCTTCTTTATGTCATTAATCCATCTAACCAAGGGTCGGTGTGTGCTCCTTTTGCAAAGGCGTAGTCGATGTCCAAAACTTTTCTTCCCCAAAGTAACAATAAATGACAAAAATTTAAACAAGACAGGAGTTATATTTTCTTAGTTAAACTGTCTTATTATTTATTAAACCAGTAATATCATTACAAATATTTTTTTTTTTATTATTTGTAAATTAATAAAAACCTCTTTCATTTTATTTGTAAAATAATAAAATTCACTTCTTTATGCATAATAATTTCAACTCGAAAGAAGCGTCAAATGTAGATATTAATTTTCTATTTATACATCTTATTACTCAGTAGCTGAATTAATTTAATTAAGTAAATAATTAACCTTATATAGGACGTCGTTCAAACGTTCCAACCATCTAATATCTTCGTTCTAGTCACAGCAGCGAGAACATTGCTGTTTAGAGCTCTATGCCGCTGTACTCGAAACACGTGAAGTTATTTTTAAAAATACAAAAATATTTGTGTGTTGTAGAAACATGGGCGTTTCATTTTAATCACAGTCGTAAGTGAAACTTCGCATCCAAACTACAATCATAAACATGAAAATTGTTGGTAACTGGTAAATTATTATCTATTGCATTTGCGGTGTTGTTTTAAATTTTACAAGTGAAGATTATTCATTGCTGTTAAAAATTTATAATTACGAACGTTTAGGAATATATTTTTATATCCCACTGTTGAGCACGGTCTTTTCCCACAACTGGAAAAAGCATAGACTCCACCATAGACTGGGAGAAGAACAGACTCCACCACGCTCCTCCAATGCGGATTGGTGTAGACACGGGTCAGTGGCCAGCCAGTATCGATTGTCTTAAAAGGATAATATTTATGTTTTAAAAACGAAGTACATTAAAAATGTATTTTATTTAAAGATATTGGATTTGGGGGCAGGTATTAATGGATTGGATTGACCACTTGACATCAGGATAATCTGGAGAAGTGCACGCTTATATATTACCTCTATTATAAAAAAACCTATCTAAATTCCGTTAAGGTATAACCATAAACAAACCACAAATAGTTCTACCGCCTTAAATCATTGCTGTTGTAATTAAAAATGTTTGTATTATATTTGTAGATCATGAAGTACCATTTTTAGGCGTAGGTATTTCCCTAAGGGCCGGGCGAGAATTTGTCCGCGGTAAGTTATAAGGGACGGCATTAAGGCTACAAGCCTTAAAGTAATGTTTTTATATCCACATTTATTTTCGTTCGAAAAATGAGTTGGCAAATTATAAGTACCCAGACTAAGCTCTGGAACACCCCGCAAATCGTAGTTAGTGTCAACGACGCCGTGACAACCCTATGTGATCTTGGTTAAACATTTCCCTAAGCTGCAGTAATAAATTAATTTCAGTCCGACTGCATCTCTGTTTGTTACTTCTGTTGCGGAAATAACGATAGTTGTAACCTTCTTGTTCTAACCATAAATTTTACCGACACTCGGTAGCTCTAATCAGCGACTTAATTGTTTACATCTGAACGTGAGGTAAACCGAATGTGGTTGTGGTTTGGACATCGTACCCCCCTCTTCCCCCCACCCCCTAGAAAGCAGGATTTTGCCGCAATCAACGCACTTGGCTGTGCGTATTGGCGATCATAATTGACCAAATGCTACTGGCCATGTGGATTTATCCTGTAGACGCCACCCATGACATCCACGAGAAGAAAGGTAGTGGATCTATTCTAGACTGACACACGGCGAGCGGCGGTTTATATCTTTGTAAAATGTCTTTTAACATCTTCATAATCAATACAACAAAACATTAATGAGTTTAAGCCATTGTGTGATAAAATACAGATCCGAAATAACTGTTACTTGCTTAGATCGATTCGATCAGATTGGTTTATTAGATAAGGTTTGTGCTACAATTGATGGGCCTACGTATCAAAGTTATTGCCTTTCATTTAGATTTCATTGCAGATACTTGCCGCTTTTGGGAAGGTATTTGGGTTTATTCAATAGTTTACATATTTATACCAGCGGCATTAGGTATGCGATTAACATGAGTTTTTTAAATGTAAAATTAATTTGATTTGTTTTAGGTCAGCACGCAAAGTCTTCTGTTCGAATACTTTAATCAAAATAATCTTGAACATTTTTCAGGTTTCCTCACGACGTTTTTATTCACCGTTAAAGCAAGTTATATTATTAACAACGACCCACGTGAGGTTACCATACTGTTATGACATGCAGTGGTTTCTGGGTTCAATGCCCGGGAGGGCAGACATCTAAATAATGAATTTTGATTTCTGTCCTGGTTCTTAATGTTTGTGTACTTGTCTTGTATATGTTCATGGCATCCACGACACTAGGAATCCTAGTATAGAGCTATGAGTGTAGCGTATTAATTTCTGGTACGCACGTAATTCCCAAAAAATCTGAAATACGTGGGTGATTCGACCCCCGCTTCCCTGGGGCCTCACTACTGGGCTATGATTGCTTCGAGTTAATTAGTTTAATGTAATTCGTAAATCCAATTAATTACAGTTACTATGTAAAGTAAATGATATGTAAAAAGCAGAATAGATATAAAGTATACAGAATAATTAGTTTGTTATCAATCACAGATTTCGTATTATGTGAACATAATTTGGCTTTTAACATCTGTTTCAGGGAGAAGCTGAAACGTTGCGTGATTTCGTAACTCACGCAATTTTCTCGTAATTTTTCAAATTTCCTCCTATATTAAGGCTTATTACTATAGGTTAACAAACAGCGAGTGAAGTGCGAATACGGAGAAGAATTATTATTTTATTATTATATTATATAGAAATTAAAATTAATTTGTATAAAACGGAATCGTTTGCATCCATTATTTAAAGAGTACCAAACGTAAACCACCTCATGTTCAGTGGTCACTGCAGCCTATAGATATTCAGATGTAACTTCAAACAAAACTGTAGTTCTATCTGAGGTCATACATAGATGCGTCACTACTCCTGAGAGCTAAGACGGTCACCGCGCTGTAAGTGTTTCCGGCAACCGCACCTCTCCAATCGAAACACAAACGTAATTCCCCGGACGAACTGTAGTTCTACCACTTATAAAATCTGCTTAAACAACAAGTAAAAATGAATGATCATTGCTGATGTGATTTGACTGTATTATTGGTGTATTATAACATACCCAGGGAATATACAAAATGGTTACTTGATCGATTAAATACCAGAAAAGCTCCCAAATTGTTGAAGGTGAAGTAAAACTGTGTTGGTGCCATAGCAGATGTGGTCGTTGTCGACGTAGATTGTCGAAGACGCAGATGTAGCCCTTCTGCCACCTTCAAAACAATTAGATCGAAACGATTCCAATAATTCAATATTATACAAAAATATAGTTTCGCTATTCCTTCGATTCGCAATCTATTTATATACGCCTTTATTGGCTTCGCGATGAAATTGCGATCTGAAAGGTCTGAAGTATCCGAAAATCTAGTTGATACAGTGAATACTTCTTAATAAGTCTTTGGAGAAGCGAGGACTCGAATTTAATCTCTTATTTAGATCTCTTATTAGATTTTTACTAAGAATTATTTTTGCCTCGTATTTATTCATTACATTTTTATGTTAAAGTGTTTACTACATTATACACGAGAGTACTTAAGACCATTATAAAAGGAAGATCGAGATGCTCGTCTACCTGAATCGCATAGACTATATACACTTTTCAACTAATTTCAGTGAAACTTTGCAAAATTAATCAGTACACGAGAAGATCGCAGTTCCAGCAACATATGCATAACAATTCATTTCGAAATCGGGTTGCGGAATACTGCAGAATGGCGATATACTTAGCTACTAAGTTTTGGATTTAATTTTGGTTCTAGCTAAAGTGTCATCATCAAACCTTTGCTATCCCACTGCTGGGCACGGTTGTGGACGAGAAGGATTCAAGTCATGGTCTACTACGCTGACCAGTGCGGATTAGTTGATATCATACTTTTTGAGGAATTCTTAGGCAGATAGATTTCCTCACGATGGTTTCTTTCGTAGAAACAAATGATAATTAATTTCACACATAACGTCGAAAAATCCGTTGCCTGAGATTTGAGCCCCTGACCCCCAGCTTGAGAGGTCACTCACAAGTAGGCTTATTCCACCCATTCACAATAAACCTATCAGTGTTTCAGTGCTCAAGTATATCCAGTCCAAACAGTCTAATCTAAAACAAGGACAGCCTAGTGGTTAAGATTCCGGCATCTCACGCTGGGTGTCCAGGGTTCGAACCCCGTAATCTCCCCACATTTTTCTAAGTTATGTGCGTATTAGAAACTTATCATCAGTGGCTTTAACGGTGAAGGAAACATCTTGAGGAAACTTACACAAACCTACAACTGGGAGTGCTTTGTAGAGTTCTCAACGGAGTCTGAGATTCATTTTGCACTTGGCTAGCGTGGAAGGCAATGGCCTAAACCTTCTCATTCTGAGTGGAGAACCGTGCCTAGTAGTGGGACACTCATGGGTTGATGGTGATGATGATGACCCAGTCCAAATCAAAATTTTGAAGTAAGCTCCAAAAGAAATTTTAAGCTATGTATTTTTATCAAGTGAATCCTTAAGCAACTTAACAATTGATCCTTAACTATGAATGAAATATGAGCATTAGTATTATATTATAATTTAAAATATTCTTGAAGTAAATTAATTGAATAGTAGGTACCTAATCCTTCAATACTAACTCAGATTCTGTTGATAAATGGTTTGTGCGTGACTACTAGCGTACTAAGTAATATTTTTTCTTGTACAGTCCCTTCCATCAATATAATTTCTTTAAATGTTTATAGCATTTTAGAACATGACGATAAAATTACGCACAAATATGATATGAATTAAATGATTGTTAAAGAACTATTATAAAATTTAATAACAAATATTTTATGGTTATTTTATTAGTAAAAGTAATAAAAGCCATTACCCAATTAGAATTAGAGTAGCCAATTATGTTTGGATGTTAATATGTTGTTAGTTGAAATTACCCTGGAATCATAATGACCAAAACCATTTCTCACGCACCACTGCTTGTTAACGGATTCCGAAGGTTGAATGACGAGTAAGTCTGAAGGTGGCTTTGATATTAACTCCAACTCGTTAAAGCATAATGTGGAGTAACATGGTTTTTGAAAGTGAATTTAACTCAAGTTCCACTTGGCATGGATCTTTCTCTCCTATCTACTGGACTTCAGAGCCTTTATCATCAACCCATTAATGTTCCACTGCTGGACACGGGTCTTCTCATAGAATGAGGGCTAGGCTATAGTACACCACGCTGGCCAAATGCGGATTGGTAGACTTCACACACCTTTAAGAAATTTACAGGAAATTCCTAGGTATACAGGTTTGCTGACGATGTTTTCCTTCACCGTTAAAACAAGTGATAATTAATTTCTAATACGCACATAACTTCGAAAATCAGAGGTGTATGCGGGATTCGAACCCTGGTGAGACGCCGGACTCTTAACCACTAGGCTATCACTGCATCAGAGCCTTGCTCCAACACAATGTTCCATTGGTGATATCTATTCGACCAAATGGTCTATTAGATTATTTAATGACATTGGAAATCCTGCGCCAAACATTTACCTGACTAATAAAACAATCAGAGCTACCTTAACGGAGTCTACATTTAAACGCACTGAAAATTTACCATTAGTGGTTATCCATATAATGACTGATCGCGTTTTTACCGTTAGCAACCAGCTCCACAGAACATTTAGCGGATCAAAACAACATACGTTTAAACAACTTACTTGAGATGCGTACATCAAAGACAAGCTTTAGGAAAATTTTCGTGGAAACATTTCACGCTTGCGCTAACAAGCAGGAATTCTTGATAGATACTTTTCGAATCAAGTTTTTTTTTAATTATAAAAATATTAGGCCAATCGTGTTTGAATGTCTGAATGTAATCAAATGTTAATTACAATCGATTGAATATTATCAAACAAGAAACAAATTTATTTATAGGAAAATATATAAAATCAAATGATTTATTGGACAAATTATGTTAATAAAAAACAAATTTTTATTGTTAAAATATTCTACAAATCACAATAGAGTACTATTACGATAACTTAAACACGTTTCATAGACAAACCGCCGTGTGGTATGAAAATGTACCTAAACAATTAAAATAATTATTTTGTGCTAATACCAAGACATTATTTAACAATTAAAACATGGGAACTCCATGGTGGAAAACGTAAGCCCCATAGTCACCGATTGTATGTACACCCCTAAAGGGCTGCGATTTTCAGAATGTTCAGTGTTTGTACTGGCAGCTTCTGAAGCGGTCGCCGTTTCGGACGCGACAGAATTGTCGAGTGATTTATCTATTATCTTTAAATAGGAACCAATAGGAATAAAAATTCAAATAACTCAGTGCGTGAATATAATGTACACAGTTATGTTAGTGATTTTTAAGAACTTTGCTGAAATAAAAAAAAATGTAGCAAATGAAAACTTTTAAAAGTTTCCTTGTTATAATTTTGGATGGGAACCCATTAAATGTAAGTAAGCAATTGTAAGTTTAAATAATTTTATGTGCAATTATTCAGTTTAGTTCAGTTTACTTCAGTTTTACATTTTAAGTTACTTTTTCTGTATATATAAAATTATTTTCTGGTCTTAGTATTCATAGTTATAGTGATTTATTTTGTTCAGATAGTAATATCATTAATAACTTACTGTTTGTTATTTTTATGTTTAATTATAAGTTTATTAAGCTATAAAAGTTGGTGTAACTATAATTTTCAACGACCAGTCTCGTATGATGCCATGAGAACTAAAAACAATTTATGGATTTTTTTAAACTGAAAAATGAGTAAAGATAAAATTGCAAAACATGTTAATATGTTAATGTAGATTCATATTTTATTAGTAGTTTTGTGTCAAATTAACTTTCCTACTTATGATACCAAATATAGCGTCCGTAATTTGTTTGACAAACACCTAAATAATTTTAATCCGAAAATTATTGTACCTATTTAGGAAATTTATTTTTAGAACTTTGATAAACCTCATGCGGCGTGATGTTCCAATGGGAAATCTGTTGTAACGGAACAAAAAACTGTACATAATAATTTCTAAATAACTATAATTAAAAAAAAACTAGAAAGATACTTTTAAAAAAAAAATACTTATAAACATATTACTAGGTTTTTTAGGCATTTTTATAACATCGCGACATAAAAGTTTAGCAGTGTGGATGTTTTGCGTACAATACATTTTTTATGAACTATTTAAGTAAGTCTAAGCAAGGCGGTTTGATTAATTTAAAATATCTGTGTAAATGATTAATCAGAAAAAGTGCCTCATTGCGACGTTGGCAATCTCAGATAATACCTTCTTAATTGGCTAATAATAATAAATTAAACAATTTGAAACACACTTTAAATAATAAACTTATAATTCTGTAACTTAGCAACATATAAATCAACCGATTTCGAAGAAATAAAAATGATGACGGCATAGACGTAATGTGGGTTTTTTGCGCTTCATTGCTGCAGAAGGTGAATCGTTTGTATCTTTTTATGGCCTAATTGGCTGTAGATATTTCTTTTATTTTAGGAACAAACTTTATGTAGATTAAGGATCGTAAACACCATTAAGACGAATAAAGGTAATGCGAATGCAAGCTGAATATATAAATATAGTTGTCATTTTTTAAGTGTAACAATCTTTTAGCCCGGTCAATATTCGCTTCAATATTGGTGGCATAAAGCCAAAGACGTACGTATGTAACCATTCATCATCGTTGGTGACCCGTGAATCCACGATGTAAATATATTCCATTTATTATACCGGACATATTATAACTAGGCTTACCTCCAGAGACTCACTTGTCATCTGGTGCGGACCATATGCATCATTCTCCATTTACCCATTGAGAATACACTGCGCTTTAGCTGCATTAGTTTCTAATCTCTAAAGCTAGGTTAATCTTAGTTTGCAATGCCAAAATTGTTTGACCATAAACATATAACATGTGACCTTTACGCCTTATATCGGTAGGCTTATCTTAGTGACTTTTGGCAACTGGTTGGAGACATGAATTTGTTTTGTTCACTAATGGAACAATACGCATTAGGTTATATACATAGGTAAGTATATAGAATCAATTAATGCAATCAGTTTGCAATACAAACATATAAGGTAATATGAGATGTCCCACGTATTATGCTAGTCATAAGAATAGGTTAAAGTCTGGTAAAGGTCTGGTGTAAAGTATTTTATTCATTGAAAATGTACTGCGCGTCGGATGCATTAATTTGCAAGTCTAGAGAATTAATCTTAGTTTGCAATGCCAAACTGTTTGGTCATAAATATCAATGTTCGGACGAGCTTGATCAAGTCAAGTGTATTTTCAGAGATAATTGCTATTTAAAACGAAAGGTGGATTCAACAATTTAAACCAATGTAAATATTGCTGACATATTTATAGGTAAGATTATTTTGATTCCACAAAGCACTATAGGTACGCCTAAAAATACAGATTTATAAATGAAAAGATTACTCGATGAAAAACTTGTTTTTGTTAACTACATCTGAAACAATTTTAATCAATCAGCAATGAATGTTGAAATAAACTTAGCAATTTGTATTTTTCCTCGGACACATTTAAATGAGCCGTTCTATACAATGTCAAGTTTAAGTGTAATTCAATTAAAATAGAACTTTTTCACTACGTTGAAAAATCTACACTATAATAATATATAAATAAATACTTCTATAAATGGGTGCTAGTAACCTGAAACTCTTACACGTCATATCGATTCTGCCGCGAAATTACACACAAACAATGGTTAGATGGCTAATTGATTGAAATGTGCCAACCGCCCTGTGTACTACCTTATGAGTAGTACGCTTATCGACACAAGTGGCACTACGCCCTAATTGAGTCTGTATACGTGAAAATTGTAAGGGCCCACAAAAATACTACACAGAAAAAAAGTACTGTAGGTTTTTTAACGGTATTTTATATTATTTTTCTGATCATGATTTTTGCTATGGACATGTATAATTTTGTGTTATTATACACTGTTTTTTATAAGTTTCATAAATAATACAGGAAAATACACGTGAAACCTCAGAGGACTGGTTTTATTTGAAGTTTATTAAAGGTATAATTATTATATATCTTTTGTAATTGGATATTTGCTTCCGGCACGATGGACGAATTGGACGTATGCCTACAGCAATTTCATTACTAAACATCTAATAATAAGCATAGGCATTGTCAAGCTTTACGTAAAGTGAGAAACAACGATTTTATCCTCGAGGTCCATAAAAATATCTCTGATAAAATATAATAAGTATTCAAATTTCTTCAGCAATGTAATAATGCTGGGTACGGTAAACGCAGATTTTTAGTACCTCCCAAGTAAAGCTTGCCTCCACGGGTCAGCCAATTTGGCTACATAATAATATACCAGCCTTAATTTGACTTACCGCATACAAATTTAGATATTAGGTTAGACATTTTTGAAATTACTTTCAGTGCGTATTAATCGTGGTCGAAATCTTAGTCCTGATAAAACATAATCGCCACCTATTCCCGTCCTATAGTTACATCAATATTTGCACTGATCTTGAAGGGTTTGGTGAAACAGATTTACACAGCGTTCTTATTTAAGCGAAACCTTATTGTGTGTTACATTTGGTAAATATGGCAGACTTTGTAGCTTAATAATGATCTTTATAAATATTATCTTTTTAGGGATAGATATATACGTCGTTTATTCTAGCAATATATATTAATTATGTCAAGTAATGATACTCATAGAAAAATTACCATACAAATACAATTTAAATTGTTAATTGTTAAGAAAATGTACGTTATATACCTTTCATATCAAAATAGTCTTTGGTTGGTAGAAATATTTTTAATAAGCCATGCTTTGACTGCTCGTCTAAATTTCTAATCTGATTTTTAACGCTTCTGATAGTTGTAAATTTTTATGACTGTCATTGAGACTTTTTTAGACACTATAAATTATTTGGATAATGGCTCGTATAAATTAAAACGTGGAATAGCAATCAATTTTTTTAGGGCAAACGAACGTTGCAACGTTGCAAAGGAGACACAGTGTATCTGACAGGGCAATACTGCCCATGGACATTCGTAATAGGATAGGATTTCGTTTTAAATAGGATTGAAATCTTATTTGAGGTTGAACACAGTTAAGTTGCTACCTCTGAGGACTGAGTTAGAACGCTCCGTGTGAGTATCTCTATCTTTTCACGCTTTTACTACCAGAACACAGTAGATGGTAGAACTATAGTTTGTCCGGGGAAACACCACCGCCAACATTATAATCCGCCGTGAAGCAGTTTTTGTGTTTCGGTTGGAGAGGTGCGGTTGCCGGCCACACTTACATCGAGGCGACCATCTTAGTCCTCAAGAGTACTGACGCATCTATGGACAAACTCATACAGAACTACAGTTTTGTTTGAGGTTAAATGTAGCTGTCCAAGGGCTGCAGTAACCACTGAACATCAGGTGGCCTGCATGCTCGTTTGCTACTTCTCAAACATAAAAAAAACCACAATAGTATTTTACATTTTCATGAAGCAATTTGTCCTGCAACCTTTTTTATGTTCCACGAGTCTCTCTGCACAGCCGGAGAAGACCTGGAGAGTACTCCACCATGGTGCAAAAATATTTGGAGAAACGGGTTTGGGGTGAATCCGTGTCGGAGGTTTTCGACGGCCCACAAGGTCTCCGACAAGGTTTAACAGCTGTTATTCCATGATAACACTTTAACGAGCCCTTCGAAGCACGGAAGTACGCATGAAATTTAACCACTCGCGGTCACCCATCCAACTACCAACCGTGCTCGACATTGGTTAAGTTTGTAGATCGGCTACGATCTACCTAAGCCCTAGGGCTACGCGAACTTTGAACGAAGCATTTTTCACCTTAAATATGTATCAACCTTAACTCTTATTAAGGTAAGTAAGGCTTAACCTTAAGTTACACCTATTCGAGATCGGTAATATATATCCATTGACTTAGCTGATAGTTTAATATCAAGCAAAACGCCCATTTCCTGCTTCTACAAAATAAAGAAATTGATTCAGCTTTTTCTAATAAGATTCGGCACTTTTCTCTGATTGCATTCAATTTCCAACATACTCGCAACGAACATAGAATAGTAAACGATCGGTAACCGCCGCGCCGCTGCGCTGGACGCGCGAAACAGAAATCGAAAAACCGATAATTACGAATATTTGCCGAAGCCGCGGAACAACGGAAAAATATAAATTCCTTGACCGGTACGTTTAACAAGATATTTCTTTACTTTACTTACATATTTCCACCGCATTTGAATAAAATGTTTGTGTCAATTCTAAACTTACGATTATGTTTATAAACAAATCGAACGAACCTGTTACGAAATATCTTAACATATATAGGTATATATATATATATATATATATATATATATATATATATATATGTGTGTGTGTGTGTGTGT
>DWKL01001694.1:0-14100 GCA_018249415.1 Phareas burnsi | reverse complement strand
AGTAAAGGAGTTATACCAGACAAGGTGTATCACAAAAAAAAACTTCAGTGCAGTATATTACACGCGTTCAAGACTAATCGGGGGCAAGTAATACAATCTCAATAGTAAAGGAATTATACCAGACAAGGTGTATCTCAAAAAAAAACTTCAGTGCAGTATATTACACGCGTTCAAGACTAAGCGGGGGCAAGTAAT
This sequence comes from Phareas burnsi, assembly GCA_018249415.1. Taxonomy (NCBI): domain Eukaryota; kingdom Metazoa; phylum Arthropoda; class Insecta; order Lepidoptera; family Hesperiidae; genus Phareas; species Phareas burnsi. Next base: position 13,905 of record DWKL01001694.1, on the reverse strand, counting down.
ACAATATCAATAGTAAAGAAGTTATACCAGACAGGTTATATCTCAAAAAAAAAACTTCATTGCAGTATATTACACGCGTTCAAGCCTAAGCGGGGACAAACAATACAAGCTCAACAGTGAAGGAGTTATATCAAACAAGTTATATCTTAAAAAAAACTTCAGTGCAGTTTGTCAACGCACATTAAAATAGAAATTAATTTATCTATATAGTACTAGAAGGGCACAATAAATTTCGTGGGGTATACTTATAAAACACTGACACTCGTTTAAAGCTGTTTCAATATATTCCTCATAATGTTTTTAAAATTTACGACTGAATCATATATGGCTTGATAGAAGATTAAGCTCATATGTATAAAGAGATAAACTCGACCCAATTCGCGACACTCGTCTAGACCGCGCACATTCGTGCTCGGCTCAGCGTCTATAGCAGTCAGAGGCGTGTTATGATCGCCGCTCTTGTTAATTAGCGTGGTGCTGTCAGTGACGTCACTCGTCTAATTTGATTACACCGGGGCAAGGCCACGCCGGTTAGCGGGCGCGCCGGCTCGCCATGTTGTACGAAAACACAGCGCTAACTAACCGGCGTTATCGAATAAAACTACCACCAATTATGCCGGGCCAAACATTCACGAAGACAAAGAAAGCACAACCTTTGAGTGAGTAACTTGTAACGTAATTGAACGTGCTTTATTTAACAAGACCCTCCATATTGTTAACGGTGTAAAGTTCTTTTGTTTGCGCCAATTTAGGGCGTTTACGTTTCAACTTTGTATTGCGGCCTTATACGGAGCAACGTGCTCTTTATAATTTCCATTCATTTTATTATTTGAAAACATTTATGTGCGACCTCAATCCACTGTTAATCAATTATGAGACAACTAGCGCTTTTATTGTGGACTTCTGGGTCGAGCATCAATTCAAAGGAAATTCAAAACATTCCGAAAGGGCGCTTTACAAAACCTAGCAACTTGTCTCAGTGGTTCGCAACTGACTGTTGTATTCATTCTGAGAATGAAGAAACATCGCCGGAAAATGAGGAAAAGATAAAATTACACCAGAGCTAACTAGCCGCTTCCATTGTTAATAAGCTTTAGAACGCATAAACGCAGAAGGAATTCTCAATTTAAAATGTGTCTTAAAAATTCCGTTACAATTTCTCACATTTCCTCGAATTCTCGTTGTATTCATGAGGGCGATTTGAATTATAAAGTGAGACGCGAGTGCATACAGAGTGCATAAGATACCTTGGCTATGTAAATGAAGCGTAGAAGCTGAGATGAAAGGGCATGCAAGTGCACCTGCTCGGTGTGACGCAACGCACGGGGAGATCGCGACCAGGTCACGGTTCATACAAAATGCGTAACTTATTGACCCTTTGAAAAGAAAGGGGCACAAAAGCCATACAAGTAAACGTAACAAACTTTAATATCAGAGACAGTCACTTTATCATAGGTCAATGCCTATTTGAAAAAAAAGAAACTGTAAAGCGCTATAGATAACTATAATTTACATTTAGTTTACATTTCATATATTATATCATTTTGTTTTAGCATGGTAAAGAAGATAAATTTTAATTAAACTCAAGCCGGAAACCTACTATAAACTTTCAACTATTAAGCAGTCCAAATGAATGACGTTTCAATAGACAGACAGTCGAACAAGTTTGACTCTTGCAACGATCCCGTGACCGTTACTCAAACTTCGGACCGGCTTTGTTCCCCATCAGTAAACTAAATTATTCGAATCTGTGCGCACCATACTTCCATACTAAATATCGAAGAGCAAATTATATATGCGTATTAACGGTCAAGTCATAGTTCAAAGATTAGGGCAACGGCCAACCCTTTTCGTATGGTTAGGTGAAGAAGTTTCAAATTAAATCGGATCGACCCGGGGGCATGGTGCACGCTTGTACAATTTGATATTTAATAACAGTTCCTTTCGTAAAAAAGGGTTAGCCTCATTGTTTATTACTCGTTGCGACCGTTCAATTCATAGAAAACGATTGCAATTTAGTGTTTTTGTAGCATCCGTTGCGGTGAGGTACGGAAATGCAAACCCTTATCAATCCATCGCAATATGCTTGCGGAGAATCGGTAATCGTCACATGCGGACGGTCGCGGCGGCGCGGCGCGGCCGGCAGCGTCGCGTGTGGCGCCACTAATGGATATTGATGGCGGTGGCGCTACTAATTAGACGCCGGTGCCCCACCAAGGCTTTTTGCAGCGTCTACCTGCGAATCGAATGCTTTCCCCAGGTGTATTTTTCACAGCAGTAATGACCTGGAATTCCAGTAAGTACCGTTGACTCCATTCGATTAATAATAATCGATTAGAACGCTAACGAATAGCAAGGATTTAGTCATAAAAGTTAGGAAAATCCCGCAATTAGACCAAACTTAATAAAAGATATCCTTGATCGACGACTCGCGTGGCGCAGCGGTAACCTTACCGGTCTGACAGTCAGGGGGTTCCGGGTTCGATTCTTATCAGCAAGACATCTAAATGATGAATTTAGACTTTGGTCCTGGGTTTCGGTGCTTGTGTACCCGTCTTTGTATGTGTCTATGGCACCCAGGACACAGGGAAGCCTAGTGTGGGGTATGAGGGTAAAAAGCGTCAATTATTATTGAAGATTTTAATTACAAGTGGACACTGTAAAACACGGACATATTTGTAAAATGTTATAGCAATGTCCGCACCCCATTCAACGGTACGTGTGCTCCTTCGTCAGTTAATAGCAGAATAAGGGATGATTAAGCCACCAATTGGGTTTCGCGAATAACAAAATCGATATTCGGCCATCAATCGTAGCCGTATCTTGTGGGGCCAGGCGCATCGAATACGCCGATTACTGTCAGAGGATGACATCATTCCGACGTAGCATATCCCCGGTTCGCTGAAATGACGTTGGTGCGCGTCCAAACAATGTCACGATCGAGTTATTAGAAGCTGCGTCGGTCGGTATCAATCACCGTGGGCGGGCCGCGCGACATTGGACTTCAATTAGGCGGGCGGCGCGTGTGATTGCTCACTCCTCTTTACACGCCAAAGGGTTACTTGACCTACTTATTAGGCTCAACGTCGGAATATGAAAAAAACAGACTTCACGATTACTGAATCGCCATTTTGGGATGCCAGTTCGGCATCATATTAGATGTTAAAACTAGATGTCATATTTCTCACTCATCTTGCCTGTATCTGCTTTAAACATCATTGCAGTTTAGCTGTATTTTGGTTCGTAGAGTTCCAATTTGTTCATCAGTGATAGATATCACTGAAGACCAAATTGAAACTTGTGTGTGTGTGTGTAATCGGCTTCTGAAAGGTCCATGGGCAGCAGTGTCTACGTTACATTTTTTCATTCTTTACTCATATAAAAACATTTGTAGGCGCCTTCTATATGTTTTCTATGATCTAAAGGTTCTTTGAACGCGTCCTCGTTAGCAGGAAGCTCGGAAATGAAGAAGTAATTCATGTTAGCCCGCCTCGATGGCCACTTTTCATAATAATATTTTCCCAAAATTAAATTAATTTCACTGTATGATTTTGCTTGTATGTCGTGAAAAACGTGATCTGCATAGATTTCGAAATAATATTCAAGTTATTATTTAATTTCAAGTTATTACAATCGTAAAAGCAGGTAGCGAATGGAATTGTAAATTAATTTCCACCGCTGACACCTATTAATTTTAGTTAACCGTAAATTATTTTTCGACATCCAACCGTATTAATTTTTGAATTCACAATGGTCGAGCTGAACGTAAAGTTGTTAATGTAAATAGTAATTTTGGTTGTAAAGATGATTAAATTTGAATAAAATATGAAACACATTAACGCGATTAAGTTATGTTTTATGTAAACATTATCAGAAATGTATTTCATTTAAAGAGAAATAATATATTTACAGCGGTTTTACGTAGAAAAATATTTAAAAGATGGTGGAACGACCGGGTAGGCATTACAGCCGCTCTCATAATTTGCCCTGAATCAATTCTTTTTTCGGTTGGAGGTTCGGTTGTCGGGTACACTTACAGCGAGACGATCATTGTAGTCCTTAGGAATAGTAACGCATGAACGTACGACCTCAGATAGGACTTCAGTCCTGTTAAAGATTAGATGGGGGTGTCCAAAGACTGCAGTGACCACTTAACAATAGGTGATCTGCACGCTCGTTTACTACTCTCTCCACATAAAAAAATGTGTGCATTTACAACATAGATAGATAGTATCTACAGAGAGTAATTCACAGAGATTGTAAGCTTGAAGACGTGAATTTTTTTAAGGCAAATAAATGCATTCATTGTATATATAGTTACTTACTTAAGAAATCAATGGAAATATCCATTATGTGTGACCTTTAATACATTTATATTTGCAAATTTAACCTGAATGAAGCATTGCTGTGGACATTGAAAATTAAATACATAAATGTCCCACTCCCACATCCACTTAAATGTCTCATCGAATACAAATTAAATAATTTCAATACGAAGCAGCGGATTTGCGCAAATTATCAAGACAGGTTTGGCGAACTAAAATACATACTTAAGTGGTACCGCCGTGGCTTGATTGACCGCAAATAGGTCGTGTATTGAATGACACTGCATCGACCTGCGCAGGTTTCTAAATATGTACAGGGCGATACAATTGTGACCGCAGGTGATATTTCGTAACTCTCGTGCGAGGACTAAGATTGTGGCCGAAGTAACAGCGAATTTAATCGGAGCGTGAGCATGTACGAGACGAGAACGTAGAGCGGAGTGGATTACAAGGTTGTGGCTTGTGGTGCGGGTAAATTATGTTTCGCTGCAACCCTTTTTTTCTATACTGTTGCTGGCCAAGTATCTTGCCCCAGAACTGGTGGAGGCCTAGAGCGTTCACCACGCTGTTTCATTGCGGATTGGTGGAGGAAGATACGGGCTAGTGGCCAACCAGTGTTTGAACGTTTACAAACCGCCTATAAGGCCTCCAACAAAGATGACAATAAGGATCAACAGCTCAACGTGACATCTGAAACACGGATGTGCTGCACGCGTTTAGTCACAAGCAATTATCCATCCCACTCGCTACCACGTCCAACTTAACGACCCAACATAACTTTATAGATCGGTTACTAAATAAACCGCACGCTTCAAATTAAAAAAATCATCAATACTTTAAGTTTATTATTATCATGATCATTGTCATATATTTTTCTATTTCTACCATCATTTCTGGGCCCGAATAAAAAAACGTAGGTAGATGGTAGAATTATAGTTCGTTCGGTGAAGTGCCACCGCTGTCCTCACAATCCGCCGTGAAGTAGTTTTTGTGTTTCGGTTGTCGAGTTGCGGTTGCCGGATACACTTATAAGCGAAGAGACTATCTTAGTCCTCAAGATTAGTGACGCATCTACGACCTCAGATAAAACTTCAGTTTTGTTTGATGTTAGATATGGGTGTCAATGGGCGGCAGTGACCACTTAATATCAGGTGGCCTGCACGCTCGTTTGCTACTCTTATGAAGACAAAAAAAAAACGTTTAGCGCATAATCTGTAGGCTAGCTGACACGCTGGTTATATTTAGGTCTGTATATTTGTTTAGTGAACACGCGGGCTTTTTCTGGTCTAGCGTGCTGTATCTTACATAGTATCAGCGCTTTCCAGGCGAGATCGTGGACAAACGCGTGTTTATTACATAATAAGATAAATATAGGTTTCCTCGCGATTTTTCCTTCATTTTTAAACCACCTTTTAATTAACATCTGATATTCACGTGCATCTGAAGAATCAGAGGTGCATATCTGGAACTGCTGTATTCATCAAATCAATCGGTATTATCAGATATTACGTAGAAATATATCGTTTATCGTGCGACGTTTTTGTATGTTTGAAGCTACGTTCACACCTGTCGGATACGAAGCATAGTATTATGATTTCAACTGGTAATAGACATTAGGAGTTAACATGTTTCAGCTTTGGAATCAGCAGTATTGAAGGTCAGTACGAACTGTCATCCACTGTTGATCCGTTTGTTTTACAGCTAAATCTTACGATCAAATACTAAATTACCGATATTTACGTCGTCATATGAGCGCTTTTTATATTTATTCTACGGCACGTCATGATATGTGAAGAAAACCAAAATGTATGGAATTGTATTTTTTATGGAAAAACAGTGGCAATTAGTGGTCACTGCAGCCCATGGAGATTTACGCCTAACTTGAAACGGGACTCAAGTCCTATCTAAGATCGTACGTAGATGCGTTACTAAGGACTAAGATGAGCGCCTCACTTGTCACTTATGAGAACTACAGTTCGACAGCTGCGCTCGTAATCCGCCTTGAAGTAATTCTTGTTTCGGTTGGAAAAGTGTGGTTGTCTGATATATTTACAAGCCAGGCGGCCCTCTTAGTTCTTAGAAGTAGTAACGCATTTGCATACGATTTCAGATAGCTTCAGTCCTGTTTGAGGTTAGGTGCTGAAGTTCATGAGTTTCAATGACCATTTAACATCAGGTGGCCTGCACGCTAGTTTACTACTCTTTTAATATTAAAAAAACGAAATTACAAACGCTGCAAGTGGACACAAATGGCCGAACAGCGTGTGGCGTGTATCGTAGCAATTTTGACTATAACGCTTGTCCGCTACGCCCGATCGCTGTAGCCATGATGGGCTGTGAGTCTACGCGACATGCTGGTACTAAAGTACTAACTGTCTCCACATATACGTTATAAGTTTCCTCTAAATGTTTAGTTTGAATTAAAGACCACTACAACTAGTAAGACGTCAGAAATGTTAATTATCACATGCTTTAAAGCTGAAGAAAAACATCGTGAGGAAACTTACACGTCTGAGATTTTTATAAAATGTTCTCAAAGGCGTGAGAAGTCATTTCTTCTCATTAGAGAGGACATACTTGCCTGGCAGAGAGACAGTAATGATAGAACAAACGTGGAGAGCAATGTTCGTTGCATTTGGTTACTGCCTCCCATGGACTTCTATATCCAACACAAATAGTACTGGAGTAATACCCGAAATCTTGAAGAAGCGGCCGGCTTCGGGTCATGGCTCCGACCACGGACCGAAATTATCCACCCCTTCACGATCAGTCTTCCGTCCCTGTTGAGACCTCCCGCTCGCCACCAAACCCGGTGAAGCTGTCAAGGCCGCTAGGGCCAACAGCAACTACACATTTCGAAACAAAACCCGAACACTGCTAAGGTTAAATCCCTGACGGTATTTAATTCTATCCAAGGATTAAGATGGAGCGCTTTATATAAGTATGCCTTACTTTAAGAATCAGCAGCAGAATACTGCAGCGCGACTCCTGCTGCTGTAATACAGAATTAGGCACAGAAACAGTGCCGCCGCAGTTGAAAGAAAACATCCCATCACGTTAACAGTTATTAATGCTTGGTATTAAATTATCAGCACTCAAGTAACTAGATCTCAATATTGCATCAAACCGGTTGGAGAAAACAGAACTAATCAAACTTTAATAGCAAATTGGTGTCGCGTAGACTGTATCGATTGCAGTTAGAATCGCGTACGACCGTACTATTCATGACACTAAACGCTATGAGACTATGATACGGTGCCGTCATAATTGGATGTCCAGAGCAAATATTGAATTTCATTTGTACTGAAACGAGTTAGCGCTTTGTTATTCTATTTTGCCCATCCTAGCGGACAAGTGACTGCTATATGACGCTACGTAAGGATTTGCAGCGACCGGTCGTAATCTCGGAATGTGCAATAAAAATCACGCCATATTGTGTTATAATGTATTTCCATGAATAATGAATCACGAACGCTCTGGGAATCGTAATCTGTTTCATATAAACTTTCCTTGACACCCATACTGTTTATATTTATAACCAACTCGGACTTGCGGCTTCGTTTGGGGTTTCCCTTAAAAGTATTATATTAATTGCTCTCAACATAATCTTATACTTTTAAAACTTTCCTAGTATAGCGGTAAATGTGTATGAACAAATCACATACAAGTGTATTTTTCTCTCTTTTTTGAGAACAGTATACATAGCACATCTTCAATGTATATACAATTTTGATAACCAATTATTGAAAATAATTTTTAATCTGATTATAAAATGTTCCCTGAATAATCCTTGATATTAATAACTAGATAGATATTCGTATGTGAAGTATTGACTATAAATTATAAGTGATCGTTAATAAGTTTCACGATAACATTACTCAACAGTTTCACACATCCAAAAGTCGAGTGGATACTCAAACTAAAGTTCGATCATTAGTGTTTGAGGAGGTTATGGAAAAGGCACAAATAATGCAGAGGTGCAGCTCTAGATTAATATATAATGAAGTGTGCTCTAGTGGCAACTAGTGGTCTATCAAGATTGGCTCTACGTTTACACGCTCGGCACGGGTGACGTTCCTCACAATTTGATATTAATTGATGTTCACCTGGAAGCCGATGGAGTTTGCGTGTTAATTGATAGATCTTGACAGAGTAACCGGAGCTAGAAATTTCTCTCGGAAATTCAAACATCCCTATTTCTAATAATAATACTGAATGACAGTCCTTGTAACTCTTTGTTTTTGGATGTTGATAAACTAAGTTTTTTTATGTACGAAGAGAAACGGGCGTTCATGACACCTGATGGTATGTGGTCACTGCAGCTGACGTACATCCACATTTAACCTTAAACCAAACTGAAATCCTAAGTCTACGCAGATGGGTCACTACTCTCGAGAGCTAAAAATTGTAGCTTGCTAACTAGTTTGTGAATGTACCCGACAACCAGCCCTCTACAACCCAACCCAAGAGATGCTTCACGGCGGTTTCTGACGTCGGACTATAGTTACTTAATAAGGAAACAACAAAGTTAGAGACGTAATTACAGTGCGTGTGTAATATAGAATGTTGAAAAAATAAATAAATAAAAAAGAATAATTTTGGTGAAATTATATTTTTATTTTTGGCGTAATGTCTGAACCCACTTTTAGTAGAGCAAAAGCGTGGGTATCAATACCTATTATTGCATTGGGTACTTTACCGTTTAATTGGAGTCGCTCTAGATAGTTCACGATAAACGGTTTTGATAAAAATTGAATGTTCAGTACGATAAGAGCATTTTTAATCAGTCGAGAACACGACTTCTTTTTACGAGTTCCGTCTTAACAGTTCTTTTAATTGCCTCTTGACGGCTCCGCCTGTGTAATGCGCAATTTAATGATCCTTCAAAATGTAAAATGCATTACTGCAACAGCTTTGTTTTACTGCTTGCCAAGATGAAATCACGCTACGAGTAGGTGGCGTCTTATTGTCCGTGAGCTGTTTTTACTACGTTATTTTTTGTAGTTAAATATGACATCACCTAATAATTTTGAGTATGTTTTGAATATAAAAGCACATTATCTGAAACAGTGGATTTCTCAGATACCAAATTTCTGTATATTTCTAGAGTGCATTCAATTTGTACCTTGGTAGTTAAACTATATATTGAACTCACTTATAAAAGAGATTGCTAACCTTGATACAGGTATATGAAAGAATTTTCTTTTAATTTATTATTTAAAAAATATTTAATTTTTTAAATAATCTCACATACACTGTAAATGTAAACTATTTTTTCGTATTACGCATGCACCCTTAGGGGTCTGTCGCTGGCACCTAATTAGAATATAAATATGTACCGGTAACGTTTAACAAGTGACCCCGACCTTTGTAATCTTAATAATCCGCCACCTTGTAATAAAAGGCAATGCGACGTGAATTTGCAAACGCCTGTGTGTCCACTTAAAAACTCTATGTTAAGATTTAACTTTAACGAATATTATTCATATAAATAAATTTTATAGAAAGAAAATTCAAGATAGAAGGAAGAGAACAGCACGAAGTCATTTTATAAAGGTGCGCTTGATTATCAAACCAAACCTTCATTATTTATCAAATCGGTCAAATATTTTAAATTACTATATCTATGAAAAATTATGTCTATTTACTCTATGACTTTCCTTTTCTTGAATACCCGAATACTAGTCTTATAAAACTAAAATTAAATTAGCATTAAAACGATCAGACTAACTCTTTACATTTATATTTACTATAAACGTGGTATACACTGTCTCTCTTTTACTTTAGTATACTCTCTCTCCCTCCCGTTATCTTTCTCTCTCTCTCTTTACATTTACTATAAATATGGTATGCTCTTCGCGGTTCGCCTCACCAACGGTATTGCACTACCGCCTCATTTACTTCTGGCTTAAAACAGCAGTATTAAACGCTGCGTGGTTTAGTTCTAATTTGGTATTCAGGTGTAGCAACGCAACTGTGGCCGACTTCGGGGAGGACTTCAATCCTATTTGGAGTTTTACAGGTATCAGTGAGTGGCAGTGACCAATTTTCACCAGGCGGACAACATGCTCATTTTCTACTTATATGCTATAGCCTAGTGCTTAACACCGGCCTCTCATAGTGGGCGTTCGGGGTTCGAATCCGGCACGCACACCTGATTTTTCGAAGTTATGTGCGTATTAAAAATTTATTATCATTTGCATTAACGGTGAAGGAAAACATCATGAGGATATCTACATACCTAAGAGTTCTCTGTAAAGTTCTTGAAGGTGTGTGAAGTCTACCGATCCGCATTCGGCCAGCTCGGCCTGAGCTTTCTCATTCTGAGAGGAGACTTGTGCCCAGCAGTGGGACGTTAATGGGTCGTTGATGCTGATAGAGTTATAAAAAAACTTTGTCAAAGATATCTTAAAGAGGAAGTCGTGGTAGAAATTGTATTTGAAGAATTAGGTCAATCTCAAATAACTTAAAATATACGTTAAAAAATACGATCAGACGTGCGGTCAGTCTACGGAAGCGGCTTTATCCGTCTCTCTCTTAGGACAATCATTAGGCAGTCCTGCACCACCCTACACCAGCTGTCGCCCTAGCAGGGGTGTATTTTAATATGTTAGAACGCTGACAGGCAGCTTTATTTATGAAGTGTAGGACAGTAGGATTGATTTCATTATTTGTAGCTTGTGTGAAACAAAACATTTCGATATTTTGTATATTAAATTAAAGTAGATACAAGTTTTAATTATATTACAACTGTTTGTAATTCATTCATAAATAATAATAATATATGAAAATAGAAGTGGTAAATGATAAAATATAAAGTGTATTTTTGTATTTTTGAAAGTATTCTTAGTCTGTTCATTTCAATATATGAACCAAAATTTGAAGATATTGACCACGCTTGAACAATTTAAAGATTGAGCATTAAAATTTAATATTTTTAATTTACCTTCATGTGAGGTCAGATAGATTCTTGACACTATAACAGTAATGTTACCCATATAGCTGAACTGTCGTGATTAATTAATAAATGAATAGGGTTATTAGTTAGGTATGTTTCGAACGCACAGTTTAGTTGGAACTAATACGCGTGCTCATAACATTAATAGCTATTAATATATCTGGTTAATGCCTCTTAGCGTAACTACAAGTGACAATTGGATTATTGGTCGGATCCTTCGACAAACAACCGTCTGTTACTATATTTATCTTAATATCATCTGTTCAATTGCTGAATCTACTTTATAAGCCGTTATCCATCTTTGTTTTGAAACATAGATTGCGCGGCAATCCTCTCGAGACACCTATTCGATAATATAATGTTTTTAGTTTGCGTTCTTGTTGTTTATGACCGGCACAAGGATAACATGCAATTATAGAGAAACTGTACATTGATATGATCATTACATGTTAAATAAAAAAGCGAAATAATTTTTGATTGTAACATTATATAACAGTTATTAAACTTTGTGGGGGGAGGGGAGTGGGAGCGGTATTAGTTATTAATTTGTATTTAACAAATTCGGGCGGTTGGCACAGTTTTCTTTAAGTTGTTGCAAGGGTATCATTACCTCCCAATAGAAATTTCATTGATTGAAATTTCAAATACGTACGAATTTTGGTAGTAGGACTATAGTTCGTCCGGGGAGGTACCATTGCCGCCCTCAGAATCCACCGTGAAACAATTATGTTCCGGTTACTCAGGCGTGGTAACGCATCTAGGTGCGACCTTAGATAGGACTTCATCCCTGTTTGTGGTTAAATTTGGGAGCACTGACCACTAATCAGGTGACTTGCACGCTCGTTTGCTACTTTTCTCAAATGAAGAAAAAGAAAGAAAGAATTAGGGTAAAAAGTTGATCGATAGCAACATCTTAACGCGATAAGTTTTAATTATTGAAAATACGTCTAAAGCGAATGTAGCGTATACGGTTCTAATAATACCATAATTATACCAATACGCTATCATTGATCTCGTCCGTTTACCGTAAAATTTTAGCCTAATTACTCGAAAATGACAACATTTTTTGTTCGGCCAAAAATAGATATCATTTCAAATGCATGCAGTCCCATGGCAAACATGTGATTTTTAAAATAAAGGCCATTAAGTTTTTCGCGTAAGCTAAACTTCCGCATTAAAACTGCGAACCAGTTGAACAGCTGTCACCGCGCACAGGCAGACATTTTAGAGATAAACAGGAGTAGTGCAAGCGATGATGTGGGCATAGTAGAAAAATAATAGTATGTCAAATAATGCTCCTCATATCTTAAGTCTCTGGACACGCTAGCTCATTCTACAAAATATTCGAATAAACATGTTTTTATTATATTCAACCCAGTTTATATATTTTTATATCACAGTTGTATGTATCAAATATATTTTTTAGGTAACGCGACAACCCAAGAGCTTTGTTAAGACCGTCGTTCTGTTAAGTTGTAGATCCTGTTCTAATATGATCAACCTGCGGTAAAAAATCTCGTAACCTTTTCGACTAAAGAAACAATATCCTACTGTGAGATCACAATTTCGATACAGATTCAAACTATGCAAGATGAAGATAACCTACTGCTCTTCTTACGCTGTGCCCTCGCTAGACCATATGGACGGATACATGCAACAATGAGCTTATACAACCGGTCGCGGGACCGTTACAGATGAGCCGGCGATCCGCGGAGCCCATGTGAATATGCATGAGCTCTGGACTTGACCTCGCGCTATTAGACCGCGGGCGCAGAGCGTGGGACCGCTTTGGGCAAGTCGACGTTTGACATTTGCAGTTTTCGGCAAGCTTAGTAATGTATGTTTCACAAAAAAAAATTATGTCCATTCCGGTCAGCTTCGGCTTTACACAGCATAGACGATGTGTAAATGATGACCAATTAATCGTTTTTTTTTATAGCTTTGTTGGAATTAAACAAACATAGTAACGGTGCACTTTAGATATATTTATGTATGTGTGCTTAAGAGCTCCGGCTACAATTCCCGGTGAGAATTAATTTTTGGCAAAAAAAAATGTTGTTGGATAAAATTTCTTGCTTTTATTAAGATAATAAAAAATATACCTAACTTTATAAGTTTAGCGTAGACTACTACGGCGTATACATAAGTATAGCTCATAGTTGTATAAGGAACAAAAAATATTGGTCTTTGAAACAATCCAAATATGAGCAATGTTTTAACAATTATCATACAATTAATTTGAGTTCCCACGGGAAACTAACAGTCTGCAAAACGTGCTATTTTATGTTATTATGGGGGTGAGCAGAAATGTACAAAATATAGGTATCATAGTTCCATACGATAATATAAATGAAATATAAAGTAAATTATAACATTACTTTAAAGCGAAAAAAAAATCACAAAAAGAATATGGTTTTCAAAATAGTTGAAAAATTAATGATTTTAATTAAAATTATAACAATGTTGTTATAATTAAAACCGACAATTTCATAATGCTTTCTTAAAAACTTGGAAATTTTCAAATTATCATTATGTATACTACATAATTTCGACAGTAGATGAGTCTTCTCAATACCGCGTTGATTATAACTCACTTCCTTAGCGTTATATACTACACCTACT
>DWKL01001693.1:0-14103 GCA_018249415.1 Phareas burnsi | reverse complement strand
TCAAAATATGATAAGTAGAATAGAAGTGAGAAAATAAATGAACATACGGACATACCGGTCAAAATCATAACTTCTTTTCGTTTCACCGTAGACGGGTAATAAGAGTAACATTTATATACATTCAAATATGCATAATTATATAATATCCTTATTTAAAAACATACCTAATACTATGATTAAACACACCTGTGTGGAAGTTCAAAACGTAAGCGAATACCAAATGAATGAAAATTAATTAATAATAAATGAATTTAGCTTCCTTCTATATAAAATTATAACGTGGAAGAGAAAGATACTTATAAATTTGACACTTTAAATCAAGTATCCGGGAAGTCATTATGTGCTACAAACAATAAACACGATTTATCATAACAAAAACGTTTAATAAGCTGGGCGCCGCGGCCGCGCGGTGGCGGCCACTCGATAAGATAAAGCGTTACGTGTCAAACAAAAACTAAGTAGTCCTTCACTCTCGTTTTCGGCGCTAGATCTTCTTGCCGCTGACACTGTTATGTAAATTAGACTAATATTTGCGAAAAAAAATCTGTTAACTTGTCACTCATTATGTTTGTTAATAAAAACGTTATGACAACTCGATTCTTGAACAAATAACCAACGTCGGATATTGTCAATTAAACAGGCACTTAAAATGATTATAATGAATAGACACTTTGTGTTATCACTTTAAAAAGTAAGTATCTACATTTACTTGCATGTACATAGATAAACATGTTTTCACGATGTAAGAAATATCCTCACATATAACAGAATGTATTAACAATAAACTTGACTGATTACCCATAGAACTGAATGTAAGGTATTATGTTCATAATGACTGATAAATATAACATGGTGCTTAAGATAACAAATACATCTAAGATATACAACCAATAAGATTCTGCTAAATTTATGTAGGTTTTAACCATTTTTAAATGCCAATAAACTAAGATGCATATACATTTACACTTCGAATTAGGACTTTTAAATAACGCTTGGCGCTCTAACGTTTAACGCTTTCTACACTCATAGCCCCATACAAGATTCCTTGTGTCGTGGGTGCCATGGACACACAAGTACACAAATATCTAGACCTAAACAGACATCTAAATTCATCATTTAGATGTCTGTCTGACCGTGAATCGAACCCGGAACTGTCTGCGCGGGTGTCGTCAAATGTAAATATGTCTCTAGGTGTTGTGTGTCAGACCGGTACGGTAGGGCTTGGACATACGTATCGTCAAATGTAAATAATTACTAAATTTATCAACCTGTTCCCAGGCCCAGCGACTTGGATCGAGAAGTTCCCTGAAGCTCGAGGCGCGAGGCAGAGCCCCGTGGACATCGACACGTCCCTCGCTAGCAGCAGCGGCAGCGCCCCGCCCCTCGTGTGGAAATACTCCGTGAACCACCCCCGTTCCGTCGTCAATCCAGGCTACTGCTGGCGCGTCGACGAAAATGGATATGAATCAGGTATGACTTCATACATCAGCATTTGGCAGACGCGCGAGCGTCCTTAAATTGGCGGTATTCCAGCGACAAATACTTTCATAATGTTCACTGAATTTACCTCAATCCTTTCTGTAGTCTACATACAAGTACCGTTTCAAGGTGACACCAGTTAATTAACCCGTATAATGGTTACTTTTCTTATACCAACTCTTTATTGATTTTAAACAAGCATGCAAGGCTCCAAATCCTACCATATAGGTATATTACCTATACCTGCCAATCTAAATTTATTGACTTATATTTATTTCGAAACGTTTAAAGTTAAATATCCACTGTATATAATTTTTAATCTGCGCATGTCCTAGACTTATTCTTATCTTAATTACAAGCATGTAAACGGTTCTTAGACATGACAACTCCCGTTACGGTTTTTCATGCAACAATGTCACTGCACAAACCTTCAAACAGTTTTTGTCATTAATCATAAAATAATTTAATTTATTAATGAATCAATGCAACAAAAACTCTTAAATTGAAGGTTGTTGTGGTTGTTTGTCTATAATATATATATTTATTATATAATGTAAGGCTAATTTACACATTCTGTTATGTACGGTTTTTAACATTTTCAGCTTAGATTAATTACTTATGATTCCGATAAAACAGTAGAATAATTGGTAGGCACGTCACATTTGAATGAGACTGACGAGTTTTCCAGCACATAATTTTACCCAAAAAATTGAGAACCCAATGATAACATTTTTAGTCGTTAGTTATCCTAAACATAAAAAATCACCGTTATCTTATCAGTTACTAATTAAATTGAGCAATAAATGTTCTTACCAGTAAAGAGATAAAAGCAACAAGTATTCACGCAGATATAATTTTAATTACATATGTGTCAGTATTTTTCTGTAAATAAATATTATGATAAAAAAAATTACTGTCAAAAATTTTTACGAATAATAAAATCTAAAAAATAAGACGTGCAAGTAAGGTGACTCACGTAGATGCACGCAGGGGTAAAAATGAAGCAATTTGCAATTCTTCAGCAGGTAACAAGTTCCCCTTGTAATGACTCACACTGTTTCCCTCTTGTTACTTATTAGTATTAGGTAAGATACTCAAACATTTATAAGTATACAAAAGTTTGTAAATTCTACAATAGGCGTTTTTACGTATGTCGTAGCATATCGATAGATATAATTCGAAATATTAAGAGCGAAACTTAAATAACTGTTCTTGCCTTAGTTTCAAATGTTTGGGTTTTTGCATGCAAAGGTGTGCATGTGTACTTGAATACAAAACTGTTGTTGCAATGAACTTTTCTGACTACGTGCGTGGCGTACAAACACCCTACCTTAAACTTACCCACATAGTACCATTTCAATTTCAAAGCTGATCTGTCTCCCTAAATGTATCGAACAACCTGGAGCCTATTATAACCGAAAGGATGGAACTAATAGAATTTTTAACACATTCGAAGGCACCATCATTGTTTAAAGCTTGTTACATAATGATAATAAATGATGCTGGCTGATTGACTTATCTAACCCTCAAAACATACATAATATCGCCGGATCAGTATAACGAGCGCTTTAAGCGCAACGCTAGAAATACTATCTTCAATTAAAAATATATTTTATTCATCGTCGACCCATTAATGTCTCACCGGCACAGGTCTCTTCTCAGAATGAGAAGGGTTACGCTGGCCATCACGTCCACGTCCACCACGCTGGGCAAGTGCGGATTGGTAGACTTCACACACCTTCGAGAACTTTGCATGACTCTCAGATGTGTAGGTTTCTTCACGATGTTTTCCTTCACCGTTAAAGCAAGTAATAAGTAATTTCTGATACGCACATAACTTCGAAAAATTAGAATTGCGTGCGGGTTCCGAACCCTGGACCTCCAATGTGAGAGGCCGGAATCTTAACCACTAGGCTATATTATTAATGTTTAATGATTATTATTTACAGAATTACGAGGCGGGCCATTAGGATCCGACGTGTACAAGCTGCAACAATGGCATTGCCACTGGGGTGCAGTCAACGGTGAGGGTTCCGAGCACACTGTGGACGGGCGCTCCTTCTCTGGCGAGCTCCACCTCGTGCATTGGAACACCACGAAGTACCACAGCTTCGCTGAAGCCGCCGGCCAGCCTGATGGATTGGCGGTTTTAGGTGTATTACTGATGGTAAACAGACAATTTATGTTAATATTATTTGATAAATTTGAAATTTATACATTTTTAGATTTTATATGTTTTTAATAACACATAATTAGCAAACGAAAATACAATCCACTTGATGGTAACACCAAAAACCACTTGGTTGTAACACCAAATAGAATTTAAGTTCTACCTGAAGTCGGCTCAGATGCGTTGCTACTCCTGAGGTTTAAGTTGGAACGCTTCGGGCTATTGTCTCACCTTTACCACACCCTTCAAACCAGAACGCGGCATATTCTAATATCACTAATAAGGTAGGAATTGGTTAAGTGATAGTGCCCTTGGAGACGAATCATGTAGAGCTCAACCACCTTCAGTTGGTACTGTCCTTACTCCAAAATGGGAAAAAACAATTGTGGATACAAATTAAGGTTTCTAACGACTAGATCAGTTATGATAAAATAATAATTTTCACTCGATTTCCGAACTCAATTTATATGGAAAAACCGATAGATTAACGTAATGAGTTTGCTACAATTACCTAGGTAGGTACAGTAAATATATCCTGCACGCGTGTTGTACTAAACCCTCCCGTCCTAACAAACCGAATGTTCGAGTAGATTGAATGCATCCGTCACACGAACAAATATAGTATGTGAACCCTATCGGCGACGATTCACACCAAACACAACGAACAAAGATATTTAACTTTTTATCATTGTTTTAGTATTAGGTACTAGACCCACTGAACAATAGGTGCGAGCCCGATAAGAGCAGTGATCACTTAGAGGTTAACACTCCGGCCTCGTTCACTGGTTGTCCGGAATTCGAATCCCACACGCACCTCTAATTTTTCAAAGTTGTGTTATTATTGAAAAATAATTATCACTTGATTTAAAGGTGAAGGAAAACAACGTGAGCAAACCTGTACATCTGGGAGTTTTTTGTAAAGTTCTTGAAGGTGTGTTAAATCTACTAATCCGTAATGCCCACCGTGGTGGGCTATGGCCTTACACTTCTCATTCTGAGAGGAGATCCGTGCCCAGCAATGGGGCATTTACGGGTTGATGACGATGATGGCCCCTTTGCTCATGTTTTCTCATTATATTATAATATTTTAATTAATATTGTAGCATAATGAGTAAATATTAACTATCACCGGGTATTCAGGTACTGGACAACAAGCCCCAGGAAAAAAGGGAACCCTCGAACCCAAATACTCCCCACCCTTTTTCCCCTACGTAGGATAAGAGATATTAGGCAAAGGGAGAACGTCTTCACATACGTAAAAAATCATATTACCGTCCCAAAAATACAAAAACATGAAACGATCTTTAAACTTTAATTATGGAGATGCATGCTAAAAAGGTACATTTTAGGTCTACAATTTGCTATTTTCTATCAAATCTATTTATATCTACAGTGACATCCTAACGTCAACGTTTATTTACATGTGACTGCGGCAAATAAAGTGATAGAGGAAATAACAGTAAAAAGGCTTAACACCGGCGAAGCGGGAAGCCTCGCAACGCAATCCTTTTAGAACGTCACTCACCTGCAGCGGTATCAAAGGTCACTCGCTATATACCTAAGTACAGTGTTACATATCTCTGCGATAGCTACTAATACTGTAATTTAATATGAAGGTTTTAAAAATAAATTCATAAATTTTGCTTACATGAAAACTATGATATTAAACGGATAGGTATAGGGAAAATATTGCGTCATTATTTTTGCTGTTATTAGTTCGCATATGTAGTTGTGTAGATATTTAATTGGCACATAAGTGTTTTTTTTTTAATTTTACGTAACATTATAATATCTCCTACGAACAGATATGCATCGATAACTTAAGTATAAATACAGTTAGCTCTAAGATATTTGTAAAACTACTTATATATTTTGCAACTTCATTTTGCGAACAAGTTTTAAGTCGTTTATGTAATAATCTGGTTACATAAGTGGGTACCTATATGGTTGCTTAAGCCATAATTTTTAAAACCTGTTTACAGTGTTGCTGTAATAAAAAGATAAGATCCCTCATGTGATTTTATAAATCGCATATTATCTTGTGATACACTTCTCATTAGCAGTACTACGATCGCCGAACGGCTGATATTATACATTTAAATTCACATATTTTTCTGCAAAGGCAACATTACCTATGTTTAGG
This sequence comes from Phareas burnsi, assembly GCA_018249415.1. Taxonomy (NCBI): domain Eukaryota; kingdom Metazoa; phylum Arthropoda; class Insecta; order Lepidoptera; family Hesperiidae; genus Phareas; species Phareas burnsi. Next base: position 8,311 of record DWKL01001693.1, on the reverse strand, counting down.
TATCTACATGAAATAATAGGTTTTCTCTGTAGTAACGTGAAGACAGACCAGTAAGTGTAACATTAATGGCTGTTCTGATCGCAAGGACAACGCTGTATTTTACACAGGCCGAAGGTACTAGGCGTGGTCTTACACTCGCACTTACGATATCCTAAAGAGTCGGTCATATTCTATAATAAAAATTATTACGTATAAACGACTACACTTACAGTTTAACATACAAAAGTAATATAATTTAAAAATGTTTAGGCGCTTTGCCTTTGATAAGATTGTACTAACAAAAATATTTTACACGAGGGGGACATTGAAAATGTTTAGAACTGGCCAGGTTAACTCAGGTTTTGGGAAAAGAACACGTACACGGAACACGTAAACAAAGATGTAAATAAAATTAGTTTGTTTATAGTTAACGTTAGTTACGCATGTGTTTTGTCCATATTTATACATATTACAAGGAACATAGATATATTATTATTCACGTTATTTGTGACGTCAAGGCCTGCCCACTAAGTAGATAAGTATTAATTATTAATTCCAAGAAGATCAAAATATCATTTGATCCTTAAAAAAACAAACAGGGCTAAGTAATAGATCTGACCACGGGTTCAGGATTCTAAGTCGGACTATTTTGAGGCTATGAATGTAAGGCGTATATTATTTTTATGGTGTATATTGGTCGTACTTACTAGGAAAGAGTAGTCTACGAATAAAATATATTTTATTACTTCGTTTTAATCAATATAAAAAAGTTAACGCCACTTAAGAAAAAAGGTTTTATTATTTGATAGGTGGTAAAACTATAGTTCGGCCGGGGAAGTACCGCCGCCGCCCTCACAATCTGTCATGAAGCAATTATTGTTTTTCGGTTTAGTGTAACCTGTTGTCATTAATTGCAGGTAGGGAGTAAGCACGAGGAGTTAGAGAAGGTGGTGCGGCTGCTCCCGTACATCCAGCACAAGGGCGACAAGGTGACGTTTGCGGAGGCGCTGGACCCCGCGCGGCTGTTACCCCCGCGCACCGCCTACTGGACCTACCCTGGCTCGCTCACCACGCCGCCCTGCACAGAGTCTGTCACATGGATCCTTTTCAAAGATCCCGTCCAGGTTTCCGCAGAACAGGTACGAATTTTAAAAATTTTAAAAATAGAACCCCGTATGTATTTGTTTAAATTAAGTCATACAAATTGCTGAAAAGTTTTATCCGGCAGCAGCAAATCAAGATATCGCAAGTCATTTAGTCACAAAAAAATATTTTCCAATTTTATAATTTCATAATATACCTATTAATACGGAAACATTTAACTAAACTAATGCCTATCTATAGTGCATTGTGACTAAATCATTTTATTATTGTGATTACTAGCGGCCTACGATCTGTCGCCTCTTCAAACATTCGTTTAGATGTGAAACATTTTAAAAACCAGTTTCGATTTGGCGGCAATTATAAATAACTGACGAACGACTACCGGTTTCCGTTGAGCGTCGCTTTGCGTACAAGCGCGCGGCCGCCGGTGGTCACGGCGCCAATCGGCCCACTTTCCAATATTACTTGCTTTCGAATAACCTGTTCGTCTTTTTACTAATATTCTGCGATTTGATTAGCTGCACATTTATATTTATGTTGATATCTAATAAATAAATAGTAAATAGTATAAAAAAAATGCCAAAATGATTTTAAACGTTTCAGGCTTTCCTTAAAGAAAACAAGATTAATAATAAATATATTACAAATGAAAAATATGCCCGTAGAAAAATAACTTCAAAATAAAGATAATTTACACTTATATTTTAAATAGGGAAAACAAAAAAGAAAAACTATTAGCTATACATTAAAAAGTGTGGATATAAACAAAATATAGATAATATGTGAAGAGTACTTTCCGTTGCTTACTAAAAATGTTTACTAAAAATATTATGACGAAATAAAGAAACTATTAATTTCATATTTCAGTTAGCGCTAATGAGGAAGTTACGTTGTGGTGAAGCGTCATGTGGCGTTGAAGCTATGGAGTTGCTGCACAACTACCGACCGACTCTGCCGCTTGGAAACCGCGAACTGCGCGATTATGGTGGCAACTAACTTATCGTGGACCACGCGTGGAGCGGCAGGGCGCTGTGGAAAGTGCCTCGCGCCGGCAACGTGCCCTCGCTTCTCGAGCCTGCCGAGCACGCATGCAATCTTGTGGTGACATATACATATATAACCAGAGTGTTCTTGATAAGAGTATATTCCGCCATATATACAGTATACATACCTGCATAATAAGATTTGCGGCCTATATATAAACTAGTGCCTATACTAGTAGAACAATAGTGTTAGTTGTCGTTTGTGACAAAGTGCGTTTCTTCCATTCTATTGCAAGTTGTATCTGTTATCTTTAAAAATGTTTACTTTATTGAATGTGTTTTATGTTGTTGTTAGCATGTATACCTAAGTCAATTTCGTTTGCAGCTAAAATATAAACGGGTCGTGTAAAACCTGCGTGTTGAAAGGTCTTTTTAGAATATAAAAGTGCCTTAAGAGTAATCGATTACTTGTATTAAATGATTCTTATTATACAAGAACATATTTTGTTATTAACAAATATAAAGTTATTGTAGTTTTTTATGCTAGATTACTCATGTATTAGTTATAAAACAATATTGATTTAATTTAAGGTCCGCGTACATGGCAAGCATATCATACAGTGTGCCACGAGGATTTTGAAAAAGTGTCTCTGGATGGACGTTTATCTTAAAAGAGTAAACCTTGTATGCCATGGTTTATGCAAAATAACACATTTTAAGAAGTCATGGAGAACTGTTGTTCTACAATCCGATGCAGTGCGTTCCACCTACATGTGCGCTGGGCTTCAATGTGAAACGCTTCATTTGATGTATTTCGTTGTTGATTATAATAATATGCATTAGGTATTTACATATTGTATAATTGTAGTAAGGCTTAGAGATACGTAAAGAACAAATCGAACAGTCCACGACATTTTCCTCAATCATGTCGTAGAACTGTGGGTTGCAGTGATAATTACATTTAAAGATTTTATGTATTAAAACGTGTGCCTCGAATGCAAACGGTACAGTTATGTTAACTGTACCGTATTAGGGTATTACATATTCACATAATATTACGGTGAATAAGTCAATTTTATTTAGTAGTATGTTTACATAGACAGGTACGCAAAGACTATTTATATGCAATTGTTTCGTTCTATATTTGTAGAATAGAACCTAATAATAATCTATTACTTTACAGTATCAATAAATAATTTCACAATTAAAATACGTATTTTAATAAAACTTCGTTTTATTTATCAGTGTATTAGTCACCGAGTATTATTGATAAAGATGTACTCTTATTACAAACTTTGTAATATTGACAGCTCACGCTTATTTCTTCATTCTCCACGCCCGGCGAAAGTTTTAAGTAATTATCTCAAGTAGTCATCCAAAAAATATTCTGTCGGAAGAGTCTAACCCACAGTAGTGAATTTTTTTTTAATCTATGGTTTTACCAGACGACAATACGAGGCAGTACTTCCCACTTAGATACTCGCTGCCGTTGTGGGAATTAATATTCAATCTATTCCAAACATTCCTTCCTTTTCTATCTTTTGTAACCTAAACATCATAGAGGAATAAAAAACACGTAAAGAAAAATTGGATTTTATTTTATTTGCAAGCATTGCAACTTTGCAACGTATTACAGTGCACATGTATCAAAATTGTATAAAAATATAGGTACATGTTTAAAGGCACAATTACAACATCTACTATGTACAACGATTTCAATTTCGAATGCGAATTACATACAAAAATATTTTTAAGTTAACGATACAAATATATTCATTTACAATGTGTGATGTCCAGTAAAATATAACAAATAACGTTTCGTTTAACGACAGGATAATATATAATTGTTTTTAACGTACTCGATTTACATTTTAACATTTTTATTCATACTTTGACATTACATTATCAATATTACGCTACAATATTGTAACATACAAGGAAAAGTATGGACATTGCACAATACAGGATACATTGCCCTCTGACGTTTCTAATTAATTATTGTCAACAATTTACTTTTGCGTGAAACGACTCACTGATAATATGACATTGTGATCTTCGTAAACTCTAGTTTATTTATTTAAGTCGACACACACAAAGTCAATTTTGATGAATGTTATAACTCTCCGTGGTTCAAACGGACTAGAAATCCTAATTCCGAGTTAAAACAGCAGTAGGTGTATTAACATTTTCACTGCGGCAAACACAGCCGTCGTCTTTCACTGTCCGAGCCACCCGTGCGACTCGCACGCATAGGTTGTGTGCCGCTGTACTGAAACACACCTGTTGTGTTGCGCGACGCACGGGTGGATTGTTTCGAATATTAGCCGCCGCAGTCAACGTGTTAATCAGATATAATAGCTATAAATATAAAAAAATATATAGTCCGACCATTACAATTTTCATTCATCGCTTACAAAATGTTAGTTTAGTTCCATATTTATTCCATGACTAGTTCTGGATACTGAGCATTGCATATTTCTAAGAATGTTAGTATATGGATTGCGATATACAATTATACGTATTTATGAACTCAAGTCATTCATGTAAATCAAAATTTTCATATGTCGTGTTGTATCATTGATTAATGGGTAACATAAAATTGATTTACCTTTCACCAACAATTTTTCAAAGTAATAAGTTGTTTCATCAGGAAGATTACGACCATACAATAGAAAAATATTCAACATAATTGTGATTATGAAGTGGTTTCGTCATTGTGATTGTATAATTACCTATTTAAAATGCAAGTTAATGGACTAGTTTCTATCACGACGCACATGGTTATCTCGTGAGAGGCAAATGATCTCAGCAGCGACTTAGTAACGTCATAAACTATCTACAAAGGTTAGTGCACAACCGGTGATAATGCACATTCGCCTGATAACGACAGTACTTAGCCAAATTGGGCCTTACTGCAAATATATCTTCCTATATTAGAAGATGCAAGCAATATAATAAAAGATTAAAATACCAAATGTACTGAATTAATCACTAGTTTTGTTCTTTATTTACAGCCAATTAACAGACTCCATTAAAATCATAAAGTACTTAACCAACTATATATTTTTATTCATGGTGTGAATAATGTCTAATATATTTTAAAGCACAATTAAAAAAAAAATAAGCAAATAAATTACATATTGACTAAATCCTATTATATTGGAAAGGTTTAAGCGACGACGAAAGCAATAGTGCCATCGCGATACAACACAAGCGCGATGTCAATGAGATAGGCGCTGGGGGGTTTTTTATTACATAACATCATGCACCAAGTCGCTAACATAATTATGTAAATGAACACGAGCGGAGCTTAAGTTACAGAGAGCTTTATAAAATCAAGTAACAGATTTTGGCTGTAACAAATAAGCGCATTAAATAATTTTTAAGATCTTTTAAACTTTCCAATAACTATTTCGGTGCATCTGTGATATTTATTGTTTAATCAATATAATACAAAAGATTTATTGCATAAATAAGTATCAATATAAATATTTATTTCGAGATGTAAAATTTAATTTGTTCAGGTAGGTAATTTTAAAATTCTGTTTCATATACTTCAATCCATTATATGTTTCCCATTGTAATTATCTGTTTCAAAGTTACCTTTGCTGACACATCAACAGAGCTGCTGACATTCTAGAAGGTAGCGTGTCTTTCCCACTTCTTTTTATTATTTTTATTTATACTGTATGTAGTATATTTTTATATGTCTTTTGTGTATTATGGTACACAAATGACAAATAAGGGAATAAATAAAATAGATTACTCTTCAGCAATAGATATCACATACATGCAATAAATTAATCATACTATGCCTAGAACATAAATGACAGAATAGGCAAACATCATGATGTTAAAAACAAGCGGCAAGATAATTAATTACATTATTACATTTATAATAAAATATTTGGTGGGATAACTAATCCAAATCTGCTTAAAATTAAAACTGTATAAGGTCTTCATTTGATTGACTATTTATGGTTTCTTTACTGGTATTAACATTACTTTCTAAATAAATGGAATTATTTTCTGGACTTTTGGGTGACACCTTTCTCTTAGGTGCTACAGGTGCTTCATCAAACAATCCAGTTATTCCCAAAAAATGTTCATTCTCTTTAGGTAATTTCATTTCTTTCACATGTTCACCACGTTTACTGCTTGGAGATAATTTGGTTCTTACAGGGGGACTGGGTGCGGCACGAGAATAGGCTGGACGGTTATCAAAGATTGACACATCTATAGGATTCATGCTTGCTGTAAAAATTGCTGATGTTTTACTTTTTTCCAATGTAAACTTTTGTAATTCTTCTTTGGTCTCAACCTGTTCATGGGCATCAGTATAAAAAGTTGTACTTTTAGTATAATTTGCATGTAAGTACTTATGAGCTTGAACATCAGATTTACTCCTCTCAAGTGTGAAAGCACCATTAGTGTGTAGATGACAACTAAATGAACTTGTATTGACAGTGCAGGCCGGAGCTGTTGAAAAAGGTATAGCGGGAGCCCATAAACAAGCACCTTCATTTCTTGGCACCATTAATAGAGGATCCTAAAAAATTATTACAATTATAGGTTATAAGCATACAATTTTCAAGACTTGTGTATTGTTATAATATTTAGAAAATTATATTACCTTTCCAGTTATAGAAAAAATCTTAGATTGAAGAGTGTGAAGTCGGTTTCTCAGGTATTCATAAGAACATTCTCGAAGTTTCATCACCCATTGCACCACATTATCTTCAGAACGCGCTGCAAATACATGCCGCTTCTCAGGTTCGTCTCTGGAAAATAATACTTAACAATGTAAGACATAAATCTAAATTTACATAAAATAATTATTTCTTTACTTAATTACAGCAATACAATGATACTGAATCATTGTATTATAAAACTGGCTCATTTATTACACACGTAAGTATAAATAGTACTAACAAGGATAAATTTTAAAGCTTAAATAAAATAGAAGCAAATTTTAATTAATTAAAATTAATAATTAATAGTTAATTAAATTAAAATAAAAAAATATATAATAAATATCTTACATAAAAGAAATGGAAAATGAGAATGAAATGTTTTGGCCATGCTCCATTTGTATTGATGAGTTTTCCATAACAAACATCCCTGTAGGATTTTTTGTATCAAATTTACCCATTTCACTGATTTTAAAATAAAACAGATAATTATTTACAAGTCGAAACCATCTCTCCTTGAATACTGCAAGAAATAAATATTAATGAATCATTAATCTACAAAAACTAAAAACTCATAAGACCACCAGAAACTGTCCATGCAAAAAAAAATCAATGTAAAATGTTACACATTTCTGCAGAAAGTCAATACAAGTATCCAACAACTTCATCCTGTCTTTTGAGGCCCTGAAGAGACGGTTAAATTCCTAACAAATTGCTGCCTAGCCAGTACATTATGCCTGCTACATTGAACTAGTATCACCTACATAGTACCCTTGTCACAAGGGTCATCATAAATCTAATACACCATATTTTCATGACATAAAAATAGCTTTTAAAGTAAGAAAGATTATCTTCGAAAATACTGTTATCAAATAAATTAATAGATGTGTGATCAAGTGGATCGTCATACTTTTTATTACATCTGATATTGTATTATATGATATTCATCATATTGATAGTTATAATCATAGATAAAACACAATATATATATATATATATATATGTGAGTTGTAGTCGTACCTGCTTGATTACGATAACTTCCATTCGAAATTTTTTTGTAATTCAATCTTCCTTCCATTACACAGGGCTGATCGCTCAACAGAGCAAGCTCTCGTATGTTGCATTTCATTTGGAAAAGTTTCGGTGGATAATATATCAATAAGATAATTAAAATAATATAAAATCAGTACACAAATAATCACATTACATGTATCGTTTATTGTAGTACCACTGAAAGAACGATAATCTCCGTATGCATGGCACTCGTGCTTATTCTAAAAAATATGACACTAAAAAGCTTGCTCGAGAAATTAAATTTAAGTTATTTATTATGGTCAGTTATTCTATTTTTGGGACAATGATTATACATTACAATAAGTGCACCATTTATCATAATTATTACAAATATTTCAATGCGAATTGACATTGACAAGAGCCAAAATATGACAGCTTTTTTTTTAATATTACTTTTGATGGACTTGGATTATTTCTTTTTAGCCAAATATTAATTTGTAAATAGTATTTTTAGTTTATAATTTTTGTAAAATTTGCTTT
>DWKL01001692.1:0-14104 GCA_018249415.1 Phareas burnsi | reverse complement strand
CGAAAATGCAATATCAACATGTATTTTAAAATAAATCACAAGGTCAGGGAGCTTCAAGAGAAGAGATAAGAGAGAATAAAGAGAAAGAATGAAAAATCTGTTTAGATCTTAGGGTTCCCCATTATCGTCTTCGGGTAAGCCGTCTTTCTGTTCTTATATTACACCATAACAGTAGCAAACAATCATGTAGTCTACCTGATAATAACTGGTCACTGCTACTCTAAGACATTCGTAATCAACGCGAAAAAAAATTAATTGTTAACTGAGGTCAACCACAACTGACAAATTACGTTGCTACCACTGAGTTAGAAGCCACGTATACGAATTTCTCCATCTCCACATACTTTAAATCAAAACCCAACAGCGCTACATTACTGAACAAAGTGTAATACTACTTTTTTTTTATTTCGAAAGATATTGTATTCTTACCTTATAACACATGTTTAATAACAAGGCAACATTACGCTTGGTAAGTTTTAAAATTATTTCCGTACTTGTGCCATAATGTCAGGGATTAAAATCTCTGAATTTACTGCATGATATAAAAAAAAACCATAAATGTCAAATTGAATAAAATCAATAATTTTTCTCATAGTGACAGATGACAGATAATATTTGTAGGTTATGTTTGTATGATTTTATTATTACCCGACTCCAATTTCTTCGATAAGAATCTATAAAGCAAAGGCTCCTTTCGCATTATTACTGCTTCGTAAACGTAGAAAAATACAATGGCCCCGTCAGAAGGCATAACTACAGAATTAGACGAGAAATCAATTGAAAATATTGTGAAATTCGTGTCTGATATCCGAAGTGGGTGAGTCGTGGCATACAGAAATTATGCAGTACTAGCACTATGTTTTATGTTAGCAACAAGTCTAATATATATATTCGCTATAAAGTGAAAACAACTAATTTGAAGCGGAAAGTGGAAGGCAAAAAGAACCCTTCATGGTTCGAATCTGGACTCCATTGCCCACACCTATTTCTGTTCTATCACCTTCATCTACCCGTTAAAGGCCCAAGTGCTGGGCCTAGGTCTCCTCTCAGAATGAGAAGGCTGAGGTCATAGTCCACCACGCTAGCCATGTCCAAATTGGTAAACTACACAAACCTTCGAGAACTTAACAAAGAACTCTCAGATGTATGGGTTACCTCACGATGTTTTCCTTCACCGTTAAAGCAAATCATAATTAATTTCTAGTACGCACGTAGCTCTGAAATATCAGAGGTGCATGTGGGATTTGAACATCAGACACCCAGTGTGGTAGGCCAGAATTTTAACCACTAGGACATCACTGCTTATTACTGCCCTATAACAGCGATATAACCTCTGCAATATGCTAGTTTGATAAGTATTATAAGGAACAGACATTAACTTGAGGTGTTTCATCTCAATCTTAAGGAATGACAATGCCTGTGACCAATTGCAGGTAGAAACTCAATCCTATATATTTTTGGTATTGATTACAGCTATTCATGGCCACTTACTTTCAGATGGATGGCATACTCATTTGCTATTTATATAACTGTCCATAACCAGGGCTGGTTGTTGAACCATACCTATCTTTAATAACAATCCCTTTGTTTTTCATACTAAGGTCACTAAATATAGATTGATGCCTTTTTACAAGATCTGGATTCATATAACATAGTTACTAACATTTTACTGGCAAGAATAATCAATGTAACTCTTTATCCAAATCCAACTTTGGCTTTACATGTATTCTTAGTTAAACAGAAAACTGCCATATTTAAAAAAAATATTTTTAATTTTGATGGTGGAATTCCATTTTAGCTTTGGAATGGGAACCATATGTCAGTCTGTCAGAAAATCTATAAACAAAATGGTGCAAAACTATAGAGTAGAAAAAATGCACATGCGACATCTAGTATAATTATTGTGAAACTAGCAAAGTGAAGATTTTCATGAACATATATAAATAGGAATTTAGAAAAATCAAGAAGATGAAACATTTGATTTGTATCTGTTTCTGTCTAACTGTCAATATACGTACATGTAGAGGTGGTAGGATTTGTTACAGTTCGACTACAGCCCCACCACCACTTGTATTTCTAATTTATAACTTTTTCTTAATGTTTGAAAAGTAGCAAACGAGTGTGTAGGCATCCTGACATAATGTGGTGACTGCAGCCCATGGACACACATGTCAAACTTCAAACAAAACTAAAGTTATATCTAAGGTTGTATGGGTCACTACTTATGTACACTAAGATGGCTCCGCCCAAAACACAAAACCTGTTTCACAGTAGATTATGAAGTTGGCAGTGATACTTCCCCATATGAGCTAAAGTTCCACCACCTGTAAAGTGACAACAGTGTAAAGATGCTGTTTGGTGCATGGTGGTAATTAATCCACAGGCCTGACAACACGTCCAACCCACTAACTATCTATGCTATTGGGTATACTTATATACAAGCAATCATCTAAGTCCTCAGGTGTAGTGACACATCTGCATACAATCTCAAATGGGACTCCAGTCCTGATTGAGGTTAGATGTGAGTGTCTATGGGCTACAATGACCACTCAATATCAGATGCACAATCGTTTGGTATTCTTCTACCATTAAAAAAAAGACTTGCCAAACTACCAATTGAGTAAATATGATTGTTTGATTTCAGGAAAATCCATGGATCAAATAAAATAGCCATGGCCACAGTGGATCTTTTGGAACAGATAATAAGTGACGCACAAAATACCACTGCTTTGTAAGTATATTGATAGTTTTATTACTACCTACTATATCTTCTATGGTTATGTATAACTGAGTGTTACGTATGAAGGGCCTAGTGGCCTACTCAATGATCCGTTTATTATCGATGGTATATATGTTTATTAAACTTTTACAATATTTCGAATAAAATTTTGTATGCCTATTAAGTTTTCAATTAAGTCTGTGGTCACGACTTGGCTAGCACCGGCTTCTCGCGCCCACGTCTTTCATTCTACGGCTTTGGTTTAATGTACGCCACTAGATGGCGCTAGCGGTACCGATTCTTAACACATAATGATGCAACAGTATGTAATACTCTGATTATTAAATTTATTATGATAAATTTGTTTTTCAATATAAAATTACATGTCATAAGGTATGATAAATCATATAATGATGACATGTAATTTTATATTGAACAATGTTTGATTTGTTACTGTTGTTTACTTCATAGCAACTTCCTAATAAAATTTGCCAAAGCATTTCCTAATGCCTCTTTTGAAACTCTCGTATATCATAACATTCAGGAATATATCAGAGGTCATTCCACATCTCTGTGTATCTTGTGTAGCATAACCGAGTGGTACAGTAAACAGAAAAATCAACTATTGATCTATCAAATACTAAATCACTCATAGCAAATGTATGAATACATATTTAGTAGAAAGTATTTTTATTTTGTTCAATATTTTATTTCACGGTTAATCCCTTATTTTTGCAAACCAATAGTATTGATAATATTTGCAACAATATTGCATTGAATATCATAATTGATAGCACCAATCGTGCTGTCAATACTATAAGTGACTAGGATCGTCTCGATATATTTTGATGCAACGCTAAAGCGGTGTGATCGATCCCGCCAGATCACTGCTAGGATCGGTGCGCGCATGCGGGCAGCGGCTGACGCGCGCGCTGCCGGCCGCGCTGCCCGCCGCCAACGTGGTGCGCCGCATGCTACGCGCCATCCGCGACGAGCAGCGCGCGCACGCAAACCAGGTATTATACAAGGTCACGACTTTATGGCCACTCGGAGATATGCTTTCGGTGCACGGCCATTCCAGATGTGGTAAAACTATAGTTCGCCCGGAAAAGGGAACCACCGCCGCATTTACAATCCGCCGTGAAGCAATTCTTCTGATTCGATTGGAAGCGTGCGGTTGCCGGGTTCACTTACAAAGACGCGGCCACATCAATCCTCAGGAGTAGTAACGCATCTATGTATGACCTAAAACAGGAGTTGAGTCCTATTTAACTGCAGATGTGTGGGTCCATGTGCTGCAGTGATCACTTAACATCAGGTGGCCTGCACAACTCGTTTGCTACTCTTCAAGTATAAAAGAATCTTCCTTCGACCATCTGGAGGATAGTGCTCAACTTAACTTAGGTCTTAATTAACTACGACCTATCCCACCCAACAGCGGAACGCAGCATCGGAGGCTGTAGACCCCTTAACAATAACCCGAGTAAAGGATACCTCGAGGCTTTTAGTTTCTGAGTAAAGGTTTCAAAGTTTCAAGAGAACAGGACAAACACTTCTGTCGGCGCTGCACAGAAGTATTTTAACTCCCTTATACATATACTATATATAGCAATATACTATAGCTATATACCCTTGCTGGTTTACACTAGAACTCGGTATCTTTAATAATAAGTAGCTAATGGCGGTCCCTGTAAAAGTTCACAGCTTCAATCACAGACGCCTTTCTTCAACTTTATTAATTATCATCGTGCAAATTGATTGAACGAGGCTTACGAGGCTAATGTTTGGTTGTTCGCAGAGCGGTGAGGGCGCTGGCGAGTCTCTGCAGCGGCTGGTGCTGGCTGCGCCCAGCCGCCGTCCCACGCTGGGCTCCTCCGCACACGACCTCCGTGAACCCATCAGGGACCAGATCGCTGAGGTATCAACCCAACTACCAACTCTAACACTCACTCTCTCACTCGTGACCTACAAGTATGGCACGAAAAATGTTTACCTTGTTAGAAACATCATCATCATCATATTTATAATCATCATCATCATATTCATAATCATCTTCATCATCATCATCATCTTCTTCTTCATAATCATCATCATCATCTACATCATGGTCAATTGCGTCATCTTCATCATCATCATTATTACCATCTACCCATCACTGACCTACTATTAGACAGAGGCCTTCGCGTAAAATGAGCTACCTATCAAGCCTTCTGCATATTGGTATGTCAGCTACTTATATTATTATCTATAGTGTAGATTCTATACTATTAAAAAATCGTAACAGGGTTGTCTGTACATCAAAGATTGAAAACTTACTGATATCTACTATTTAGGGGTTTCTGAACTCGAGACATATTTTTTTATTGTGAATTTGTCTCTTCTTTCGCGATTCACGCAAAAACTGCATAAGTTATTTAAATAGACATTCTACACCTTAAATACTACCATATGTTTTGAACAAAATCGGTTCAGTAGAATTTACGAGGGATTGAACCCCTCCAGTATGTGCCATCATATACGTGGAAGGTCAATGAAAATGGTTAATTTGTTTTATCTTGTGTGTTCGTAAAGTGTCCATTATAATTATGCTGTATAGAATGTATTTGTCCATTTACTAGCTATTGCTGAAGTCCTATCTGAAGTAGTATGTGGATGCGTTACTACTCCTCAGAAATAAAATGGTTCCCTAGACCCAGCAACCGCACCTCTCGAACCGAAACACATGAATTGTTTCACAGCGGATTTTGGTTTTGATTTTCCTACTGCCTATTAGCATACTTAATCATAGTTAATCATCATTAACCCATTAATGTATGACTACCGAGCACGGGTCTCCTTTCAAAATGAGAAGGATTAAGCCATAGTTCACCACGCTGACCAAGTGCGGATTGGTAGACTTCATACACCTTCGAGAACTTTACAAAGAACTCTCAGATGTGTAGGTTACCTCACGATGTTGCCCTCCACCGTCAAAGCAAGTAATAATCATTTTCTAATATGGACGAAAAACCAGACATGCGTGCGGGATTCGAGCCTCGGACACCCAGCACGAGGCCGGAATGTTAACCACGGCTATCACTGCTTATATTAGCTGAATGCATAACGTAAAGTAGAATAAATAGTGTGTGTCGCACAGCTGCGGGCGGAGCTGGAGGCTAGCACGTCGTCGATAGTGGGGCAAGCGCGCGAGCACGTGCGCGGCGACGAGGTCGTGCTCACGTACGGCGCGGGCGCGCTGCTCGAGCGGTTCGTGCGCGCCGCGCCGCGCTGCCGCCTGCTGCTCGCCGAGGGACCCGACGTGCACGAGGTGAGCGCAGCGACGTCCTGACCGATGGTGGTGGTGACCCACAAAACGGTATAAGGCGATAGAAGTGCGAAGGAGACGTAGTTTATGCGCACGCCCATTTTGACATGAGTGTCATGTCAAAATTTGAATTCAATTTGATCTCATTCATTAGTCACATCGAATTCAAATTTATTTTGAAGTTCTATCAGCTTTAAAATTTAAATAACTTAAATACTGGAGGTGATAGAATCATTAGTGGACTCCGGAGACACCACTGCCACCGCTATTTCTGCCTCGTAACACAGTGTTAAACGCTACTGTGTTCTGGTTTGAAGAGTGTGTTGTAAGGAAGTTACACTTAGACAAGGTCTTCCAACTTGGTGCTCATGTACTCCTTAAGTATGTCTTTTTTATGTGAATTAATTTACTGCTCACCCATGGACACCCACCTCTGCCTCCGACAGGACTGATGCCTTATCTGAGGCGGTACCTAAATTCGTTACTGCTACAAATAGTCACTAAGATGGTCGCCTCGGCGTAAATGTACCAGGCAACCACACCTCTCCAACCTAAACACAAGAGTTGCTTCGCCATCCGGACTAATTGTAGTTCTACCTATTAAAGGTACTACATTTATTAAATATTATTAACGTTTTCAGAGCCACGCGATGGCGGTGCGACTGGGGACCGCGGGTGTGTCCGTCACGCTGGTGAGCGCGGCCGCGGTGGGCGGGCTCATGTGTCGCGTCAATAAGGTAAACGTCTATCCACATCTACACACATAAGCACGCGCGCAACTACGCACGTACGCACACACACACACACACACAACTTAGTATTTAATAACTAGCTAAGCTAATATTATACAATAAAATGTCGAAATGACAGTAACACTATATCTTGTCAAGTGTAGGTTAAGTCCTTCCTTAGAATGCAAGTTATCTCCTTACCAAATTTTACCGACATCCATCCATCGACTCAGCTATAAAAAGGTATCAAGCAGACAGTTAATTTCGCATTCATAACATCCGTATGGACATGGTAATGTCATCTATACCCAAAGCTACTATTAGTTACACTGTAGTTACGCTCATTTGGTAATTCCATGCTATGAAAAAGAAAATTCTGCATTTGTTTTCCTCAGGTGATAGTGGGTTGCCGAGCGGCGATGGCCGGGGGGGCCGTGCTGGGCGAGGCTGGGTTGCACGCCGTCACCACCGCCGCTAAGCACTACAGCGTGCCTGTAAGTGGCCACAGTTCATGGATCACATTTCACATCACATCATTTTCATACATGGTAAAACTGATTCGTCCGGGGAAGTACCACCGCCGCCCTTATAATCCGTCGTGAAGCAATTTTTGTGTTTCGGTTGGAGAGATGTGGTTGCCGGATGCACTTACAGCGAGCGACCACCTTAATCTTCAAAAGTAGTGACGCATCTTACGCACGATCTCGGATAGAACTTCACATTTGAGATTAGATGTGGGTGTTCATTGGGTGCAGTGACCACTTAACATGGGGTCCCCTGCACACTCGTTTGCTATTCTACAAAGATCACGCAGCAACAGCTAAAGCTATTCCTGCCTCGTGCCTGTAACTGGTTTATAATAAACGTGAATTTATCAGGTGATCGTGTTGGCTCCTCTGCATAAGCTGTGCCCGCTGCAAGCGAACGAGCGGCACCGGCTCACCGCGCTGGCGCCCCCGCACTGCGCGCTGCCCTATGAGTAAGCGCTGAGTCTTGGTACCCCCAATGTCATCCCCTCCTCATTCCCTCATCACCTCTTCCCTCCCCCTCTTTTTCCTCGTCCCGCTCTTCGCCCGCCCCCTCTTATTCCCCCTTCCCCTCTTCCCCTCACCCCACCTCACTCCTTCTCTCCGCATGCTCTTCCCCCTCTAATTTCTCTTCTCCCCCTCTCACCTCCACAATTCGCACTCCATATATATAAAGAATGGATATACTCTTAATGAGAAACAAAGAAATGTAAAACCATCCTTATGTTAAGGGTGGTTTTACATTTGGTGGTTTCGTCGCTTGTACAACCGAATCAACGAACAAACTCGGCCCCGTATTATGCAACCCCATATTCCATGTAAAACACAAATACAAGTCCACAACAGGTAGTGCAGTTAACGGACTTACCCATATAAAAAGTTTTACATACCTAGTATTAAAATGGTTTCCTCGTTTTAAATAGAAATAGTACAGCTTCATGACACATGTAACAGCCAAAGTGGTAGCTACTATCATGAGCGTCCAGGGCAAGAAGTGAATTTAGCGCTCCCTTGTAATACTTATTTATTTTGGTATTGATAGTATTTTTATTTACGATTTATGGGCGCTACCACAATATGGGAATTACCACAAAAAGTGCTTAATTTCATGTTAAAGACATTTCTTAAGGTGGCCGAACTACCGTGGGGTCTGCGTATGCAACCCTTGAGATCTGTGCACCTGGTAAGCCTAACACAGACCCTAGTAACGGCCAGAGTTCTGAACAATATCCATCATAAGCATCTCAATTTCCCAGCGTCTCACAGTATGACAAAATGCGTTTTACATTTCTTACGATCAAGTGCAGTGGTGCCCCTAGCGGCAAAATTTGGCAGCCATCAGTAGATATTACAATGATGCTATATGGTCAAATTATTACAGGACCGCGGAGAGCGCGGCGGCGCACGTGTACACGCCGCTATACGACTACGTGCCGCCCGACCACGTTACACTGTTCATTACCAACCTGTGAGTATCCTCCAAAGCAACGATAGTGATTAAGATTCCGGCCTGCCACACCGGCCAGAATCTACCTAACCTGTTCGGGGTTCGAATCTTGCACGCACCTTTCATGTTTCGAAGTAACGTGTATATTAAAAAATAATTATCACTTGCTTTGACAATGACAGAAAACATTGTCAGGAAACCTGCATGCCTGAGAGTTCACTGTGTAGTTCTCAAAGTGTGTGAAGTCTACCAATCTGCACTTGACCAGTGTGGTTCACTATAACCTAATCCTTCTCATTCTGAGAGGAGATCCGTGTCCTGCAGGAAATTAATGATGAGTATTCTCCAACACCTCTCTCTCTCACACACACACATACACAACATACCACTAATGATCCTCCGTAGACCAATTCTTGTGTTTCGGTTGGACAGGTGCGGTTGTAGGGTACACTTGCAACGAGGCAACAACCTTCTCCTCAGAAGTGACGCATCTGTGTATGACCTCGGATAGGATTTAAATCCTGTTTGAGGTTAGATGTAAGTGACCATGGGCTTCTCATTCTAAGAGGAGACCTGTGCCCAGCAGTGGGACACTAAAGGATCGATGATGACAATGGGCTGCAATGACCACTTAACATTAGGTGGAATACGCGCTCGTTCGCTATTTTTCCCACATTTCTGCCTTACATCTGCAGTGTAAAACTGCTGTGTTCTGGTTTGAAGGTTGTGGTAAGTCAGATTAGTCCTCACGGGCATAAACGCACCTGTGATCGGCCTCCGGTTCCTATCGCGGCAATGGCTACTCCATCTTGTTTCTTTTACTATATAAAAATATAGTTTCTCTTATTAGATTTTTTTTAGTATCACATACAGCTATACCGACTTAATTCCTTTAACAATTACCCGCTATTTATTCTACAATTTTTTTTACTTGTAAAGGAGAAGACACTTTGCAGAGCGCAGCTGACATTTTTTAGCAAATAAATTTATTACATTTTATCGCATAAAAATATATAAATAAATTGGCTGTAGAAGTTCATGTCTGTTGCACCCATTAATCATAAGATGGATTGGATTTTCATTACTTAAGGAAGTCACATAATTCTTAAACATTTTGTTCGCAGTGGTGGCAGTTCGCCATCATACATTTACCGGCTACTATCGGAGCTGTACGATCCCAGCGACTACCAGATATAACTGCCACTGGAGATGGCCAGGAACCTCCTGTACTATGTCGTCGACTGAACACATCTGTAGAATATTTCGAAATAATCTGTTAAGATACAAGCAAAATTTAAGATTATATTCAATTCCTTTAGTAATTTCAATGTATTTTCAACGCCGAATTTTACTTCCATCATTTATTATAAATAGCACTAAAAATGTATTTATTATTCATATTCATGTTATTATAAGCATTTTGCAAGGAGTAAGCAATAGATGTTAGCTATTACTACTCGGCGAATTTTCATTGCGCTTTCAATCGATGATGTGCTTCTGGACTATATATATTTTTATTGTACAATAAACAATTTTCAATAATATTTTGTTTATTTTATTTGTGTCTGTCAAATTGTCTTCGAAAGGACATGGCGCCGGCGTACCGGTAATTGGGCCGAGATTGGCGATACGGTAGATATCATCCAAATTTCAAGTTCATAATTATCTTCATTACAAGTAATATAGAGATAACATGGCCAAACTTAAATAGGACTGAGAGTCCATCATAAAAATGTACTAATATTAAAAAATAAAACATATTTGTATGTTCTTTACCGTAACAAGTTTATTTAAAACTAAAATTTGTATGCTATAAGAATAGCTTAATACATTATTTATTGGTGTTATTTGTAGACTTCATAGTATAAATATAATCATGATATAATGTTTTCAGATATTTTTTTGCAACTATATGCTATTATAAGATCAATTTGATATATAAGAACTTGACGCAAGATGTTCAAACATATATCTAAAGTCGCTCGTAAGATTATAATTATGCAGAATGGTCAGAATGTCGTGAAAGAAATTATAAAAAAAATAGCCAAGGGCAAACTGGATCACACGCCATAAGTAACACAAGAATATATTTGAAACTACGCATAGCGAAATGTTTAAAAGAGAAGCATATATTTACTTCATAATAAATTTACCACCAATCCTTATTGATTTCTTTTTGTACCTAATATACTATCCTGTAGCAGTTTATAGAGTATACCTAAAAATTGCATCGTAAGTAGTGCCGATAATTTCTAAGTATAATGACTGTAAACATTTAAAGAGACAGCGTCACAAACATGGCAACATTATAAGGGTTCCGTTTTTGCTATTGTCTACGGCAGCTTAAAAATCTTAATGACATTGACAACCGACATAATAATATTGATCGTTGATTGACATTTATGTATAGGTTACCCACATTCATTTGAGTATCTCATTTTCACAAAGAGTTGATAAAATACCTATAGAAACTGCATAAAGTTACACTAATTATTATTTTATTCATGTTCATTGTCTATTTACGGTTTGTCGTAGATGGAGAATACAATGTTTATGAAACGATTCTATTGACCCTATTAATAATATCGTTATTCCTGTTAAATATTAGGGACCATTGAACAGTTATTTTGCATTATTTCGTAATTATCCGCAATTTCCTATTGTTACTCATATTTCACCTGAATACCCTAGATAAAACTTTTATGCAAGTGCATGTGGAAGTGATTAAATGTTATAGCCGCCGGCAAAAATAGTTGTGCTCAAATATTCAATAAAGATGATGGACCATATAATAAACTTTGACTGGTAAGATATTCTGCTTGTACTTGTATTGGAACTATAAATTATTATTACACATATTGTAATAATAATTTATAGTTCCAATATTCCAACTCAGTCTTAAAAGTTGTATCGCATTTGTCGGACCTACCTAAGTCCAAACAGGATTGAAGTACTACCTAAGGTAGGTAGGAGTTTTATTAAGAGTTGATTATAAATGTCCATTGACTGCAGTAATCGCTTACCATAAGGTGGACTGTGTACTCGTTGGCTACTATTGTGCTGTGAAAAAAAAATGATTCTCTACTTTATTTTTTTGGCCATGGCTTCTTTGTCCGATTTAGCACATTGAACTAGATGATAGGCTAAAGTATAATTAAAATTATATTTACCTCATGGCTAGCTTAGCCAATGAAAACCAATTTCTGTTAGTTATCATCTATCTAGATCAATTTGTCTTCTTTGAAACCACCACTTTCCTCTTATTATTTTCATCCCAAAAACAAACACTATATTACGGTGTACATATTTAGAAGCTATAACGTTTATTGCTACTCAATCAAATATCATTCGACTTTAGGGTCCATCTTTAAGCTAGACTAGGAGACTAGATAATTATTTGTAAAAATCATAATTCATGTTTATTTTAGGAATTATAGGGAGCCTGAAGAATACTTCATTAAACCAGAAGACTTGGACAATTCTGTAACGGAGAGGATTCTCCGCAACAAATTTCGTGATCCCTTGATATCAAGTGATGAGGAAGGAGATGATAATAGACCAGTCAAGATTGATTGGGACGAAGTGTTTCTAAAATCACAACAAGTAATTATGAGCAATTATTAAATTATATGTTTTATTAGAATGGGATATGAATGAAAGTAGTGGATAGGTATGCAGCTTCATGCATCAATCCCCTGAAGCTAAAGCAGTTTACACAACTGTTATAATTCAAAAATAGGCATGGCAGTGATACAGTCAAGCCAAACAGTGGTCTACCTTACCTTATATTATCTTAAATTTGTTGACTGTGGCAAACACAACTGTCGTGTTCTACTGTCTGCATCACCTATGCAGCGTGTGCCACAACAATGGAACACACCTGTTGTGATTCGTGCCGCACAGGTAGATTGTTTCAAATGTTATTGCCGCAGTTAACATGTTAAGTAACTAAATTGTATTGTGAAGTATAAATTCTGTTTAAACGTCATACAATGCTAGTAGCTCTATGTTTAAAGCAGTGATAACTTACTGATATATATCCAGTCTCTCATGATGGGCTGGGTAATCTTGTGGTTGAATCACAAGAACCTATGAAATTATTAATTTTTAAACTCCGACCCTTTTCGAGAATGTCCCACAGCTGGATGTGGGACCCTCTCTAAAATTGAAAGAGGCTTGAAGCAAGCTCCACCAACTGATGTTAAATGATTTCAAACTGCTAAAAGGGCTCTGGCAATACTGGCAATCTGGCAATGGATAGAAACTGGGATCGATAACTTAACATGTTCCCTGAAGCACGAAAGTGTGCAAGCAAATTAGCCACTATCAGTCACCTACCCAACTTCTGCACACTCCCAATGTTGCTAACTATATGGATTGGTTACGACGAATTAGGATGATGCACGACAGTCAATTATGAGTAAGAAAATAAAATGAGGATATCTTCATTAAACTTCAAAGGTGTTTGAAGTCCATGTGTGTCCAGTCTGCTCCTAACCAGTGTTGTACTTTATGCCCTAAACCTTCTCATTCTCAGAGGAGACTACCGTCCAGCAGTGGGGCAGGAACGGATTGATGATCATGAATTATAGCGGCATATTTGTGATTCAATCTTTATGAGAAATATATAATTAAATCTCCATCACTCCTCCTTCTGCCTTATAATAACAGTCTTAAAGCTGCTGTGTTCAGGTTTGCAGTATGTGACAAGGGAAGGGCATTTCCATGAGGTTTTTCAATGTAGTCCTCGGGTGTTAGCAATGCATCTAAAACTTCAATCCTATTTAAGATTGATAACAGATGTCCATGGGCAGCAGCAACCACTTACTATTAGAGGGACTGCGCACTTGTTGGACTAAGGTAATATGTAAAGGCATGGCAATGATTCCTGAGGGCTAACATGGTTGCCTCGCTGTAAGTGTGACTTGGAATCGCATCTCTCGAATGTATCAAAAATTATAGCCCATTCATTGAATACTTTAGTATTAAGTTGTTTGTGCTATTTACAGAATGACAGACAGGGACGTTTGTATGTGCCAGGTCTTTATCCAATACCTCGGTACTCGAAGCTATCGGCCCTGACGGCACAGCAACATCAACAGTGCCTTAAAGTTTTAGCTAGTGAATATCCACATAATTTGCGTTCGGACTTGTATACAAGAGGAACGAAACCTAGCAAAGTGGAGCTTCAAGTTTATGAGGTAATTGCACAATATAAATTAAAGATGAAATCGTTAGCTACTTTGTCAAATAACTAACCGGTAATTTGACTCATTAAGCTAGATATTCAATTGAACATTGCCAGTAACATGTCACAGAGATGAGACAAGGATGATCAAGTGATTTATAGTTACAGTGAATTAAGAACAATTATTT
>DWKL01001691.1:0-14106 GCA_018249415.1 Phareas burnsi | reverse complement strand
GTTACTGTGACCACTTAATATCAGGCTCCGTTGCTACTTCTGACGTCAAAAAATAAGTTGTAATAATAATTTTACAAAATTGTGTAAAAATGTCGCCGTACTACTTACTGAGTGTAGGTGCAATAAAATAAAAAGTCGGCGTATTGTCGGCGGCGGGCGCTGACGTGCTTATTAACGGAGAAAATTGAAAATTGACTTCAGCGGATGATTGGCAAGGGAATTAGCTGATGTTGGCTGGATGCAATTTTCCCGCGTCTTTGTTTGCGTTTGAAAAAAGAAAACCCGCGCATGACGTTGATCCATCATTTTGGCGCGCTAGTAACAATAAATATTTTTAATCTAGCTAAGTTATATCCTGCAAGACGTTATTTAAATATTTTAAAAATATAATGTACGGAATAATTGGGCCCAATTTCCAATAACAGTAAATATAAAAAAATAATATTAGCCGATGTTGGCTGAATGCATTTTAATTTATGCGTGATATTGAAAAATGATCCGTCACTTAAGCGTGCTAATGATGATGTAATAAATATATTATAATACACAATATACATAAAAATTTGGACAAATTTTAACATGGATATATATTTAACAATAAAAAATAATTTAATCGGTTCGGTGAAATTAATGTAAATCAACATTGTTTTATCAATTTTGACGTGCTACTATCTGCTGGTTACTTGAACGAAATGGCGTCTATAAAATATACTTAAATAATGTACATGCATTTAATGACTTATATTGATATGAGGTAATATGAATAAATAATTACCAAATGGATTAAATATTTTTTAACAAAATGACTTGTGGCCAAATAAAGTGAAAAGAACCGAAGAAAGATAAATGAAAAAAACATATTCTCTGTTAAGTGATTATTTAAAAATGGTTCACGTTCGATTGTTAGAGCAGCTCACGTGCCGGCAGCGCCCCTGGCGGCGGCGGGCGCAGCTGCGTCCTCTCCCTATTACACCTTTATTATTGTCGCGATATTTCCAATATTTTCGCCATCTCATTACTCGACGCGTTGACGGCGCTAATCCGTCGGGAGACGCGCCTTAATGGAGGTGATCATGTGTCCTAACGCGTAACGTATTGAAACATGACGTATTGCCTCCACCTTTGGGATTCAGCCTTAATAAACGGAAAAAAAAACACTCATCAGACGAGCGTAGCAATTCGCAATAATTTCTGGAACGACAGCCCAATGATAAATCAAGACGACTGAGAAGAAATGCCAATAAATATAGCGCCGAAATCCAATAATTACGAGCCAATGAGCCGGCCGGCCACAAATCAACACGCGGACGGACGGACGCGCATACTAATGTCTTATCCTAACATCAGATTAAAAACATCAATACTTGTCAATAGAGGTCGCCTCCCACGTAATTATAGCCAAGAATATCCCGGGGAGGCTCAGAGGCCGGCCGAAAAGGATTAACGTATATCAAGTTGGTTATAATTGAAGGAATCGATTAAATGAAGAGTATTAATTGGTGATGTGCCCGCGCCGATGCGATCGCGGATCGCCGGTGTAATGTAATATCCGACTCGCGTTCGAGCCTGCGTCGGTACGTGCGTTCGACATATTTGTCCAAATGATTAGTTTGTTGTTGTGTGCGAATGTTTGAGCATTCCCTCATCCGTCGTGCTGTAGATAGTTAATCCGATAGCCATGGCCAACTGTTCGTATTCGCAATTTCCTATAAGTGGTTACCTTTTATCAGAGACTAAAGCACGAACGAAATTTTGATAATTCAACTTTTTGTCCACTTCGTGCGAAGCTTAAAACAATGAGCGCTACGAAGTTTCAGCAAACGATCCGTATTCATATCTAGGCGTCAATAACTTTTAATTCACAGTGTTTAGCAAAACACCATTCGCGATTAACACGGTTAATTCGCAATTTAAAAACCGAACAAACAAATGTATGTAAATTGCGCAACTCTATGTAAAAGCCGACGATAACCTTGCCAAGGTAAGCGCGAGTTGGTTCCGTTTCAAAACCGACTTTATATCTCGGGGATTGGGCGGCGCGGGGCGTATCGACGTGTTGTCGGGGCGAAGTGAACTCGAAACAAGCACGTTCAGAAACTGCTTACACGAATTAGCGCATCAAAACGGGCGCAGGGGGCGAAATTAGAAAACTCTGCCTCCCCTCCTCCCGCGGTCGTTCCGCACGTCATAAACTGACAATTTACGATAACGCCGGGATTAGCCTGTTTGTCTGTTATGCATTCGAGTACGGAGCGAAGCGGGAAGGGTAAGGCGCGGAATTGTTTCGCATTTGCATGCGCAGCCAATCGACAGATTGATCAGCCCGGCTCCCGAGGTGAGGATGAGTGGATTCCGTTTTCACTTATATCTTGAATAAGACAACTATATCTTAATGACTTTCCTCAGAGGACGTCAGTGATTATACGTAAAACATATTATCACCATATCATTAGCTTAAAGCATATATCAAAGCATAGTATACGGCGGTTTCGCCGTGACCACGGGCCATGCAAATATAGGCAATTCAAAAACCGCAAATCGTGAGTACTCGTTACATAATATAAAAAAAAATAATACACTTTGTTGCTACTATTATTTCATTAGGCGTTTAACCCATAATGTTCAAGTTCAGTTAGGCAGACGGCGACTCTAAATTCATTATAAGGTCTCCATTGGAATATTGATTCAGCATCCATGTGCTACCCCATAAAAATTAACTGCGATTACCTCCTTCCGGTCGATCCATGTATCACATTTTGTAGCTAAAGTCCATAACGAGCAACCTAGAAAAAATATTAAGGAAAAAATAGACATTAAAATGAACGACCCGCTTAACCAGCCGTCGCCGTGCCCGTCTTCCACGTAGAGGGTTCCGAGTTCGATTCCTGGCCAGGCAGATATATGAATGATGAATTAAGTATTCTACTCTGGGTCTAGTTATTCATGTACCTCCTTGTCTTTGTGTATGTCCGTGGCAGCGGCGACGTAGAGAAACCACTAGGATTCTTCGAATGTATGTAGATAGAAAAAATAAAAAAAACGAACTCAATAATTATAATTAATTGCGTTCCCTAAGATCCGCGAATCTCTGCGGAAAAAATGAATATGAGAATTGCTTTCTTTAGAGAGATGCAAAAAATATATATTATTATTATTCAGTTGCTATTTTCAGTTCCTTTTTATTACGAGTGGGCATATTGTTTAAAAATATGTCACTTAAAATTTTGACATTATAAAAGTTTTACGACTCAATTATTTTTATATTTTACGTTTACTCGAAAAAACGGTCATTTAGAATTGAAATGTCAACATTTTATCGTAAAATTTAATAACCTTCGCCTGTGCTAAAGCCCGAGTCTCTATGTAGAGTCATTAAGCTTACACGGCGTCCATGCTTCATATGCTACCCCATAAAAATTAACTATGGCCACCCCTTTCCGGACCTCTCTCATATATTACGTGTTTTCTATGATAGCGCGGTTCTAAGTTGCTGCGAGTAACAGCAATTATATTATAAGTATAACCCGCAGCACAGTATAACTGTATTATTTTAAACGAATAACCTAATTAATGAGGCTATTGTCTTGTATAAACATGTTTTTATGAACGAAAATTTTACGTTACGTCGATATATGTATATAACATTGCAAAATATTAAATCTATATATTATATAAATTAATTATTTGAGTACATCCATTGCGTCTGTGTTTAGTTCCTTTGTATTTGAGACGGTCAATAGTAATTTTGTATTTATAAATCTACGCTTTAACTGTATCTTCTGGGAGTATCGAACAAATAATAATTGGAACATTAAGATGTGTCTATGCCTATGAGCAACGTTTTAAGTGTGTATTTCCAAGATCTTCAAATATAAACGCTATTAAAATGTTACTTTAGTAGTAAATACGTTGTAATCGCGACCTCTCTTTAAAGTATGATAAAAACTTTTAAACATTAGTAATGTCGCAAACATTTATTCATTTTCATGCTTGCAACAAAACTGATTCCAGCTTCGATCCCAGGCAAAATTCTACAATGTGTGAATTTGAAATAAACAAAAGTCTTTATTTGCATACTTCTTATTTCTAATAATTCTTATTTCCTTTAGTAGAGTATGCTTGTAGCGTTCTTTCAAAAGTATTTTCTTCACATTGATGTTAGGAATAAATAAAACTACTAATACGGGTATAAACTTTTAACCAAAAGTTCTTAATATCTCTCCGGAGGACGCGAGGACTCCATGTAGAGTCATTAACCGCTACAGCGGCGTCCATGTTTCATATGTTGCCCATAAAAATTAACTATGGCCACCCCTTCCGGGTGATTCGAATTTCACGTGTTTTCTCAATATTTCACCGAATATTGGTCATTATTCCTACTGCTACGTTAGGAGATAATTTGCTACTGGCAAAACGAAACGAGTTTTGGTTCTAGCTTAGCATTAGGAAATCGAAATGTTGCGGATTAAACCGTGTTGTATAGGTTATCTTTTATCTTTTCTTTAACGAACGATAAAAGATGATTTGTATTGT
Organism: Phareas burnsi; assembly: GCA_018249415.1. NCBI lineage: Eukaryota > Metazoa > Arthropoda > Insecta > Lepidoptera > Hesperiidae > Phareas > Phareas burnsi. The sequence goes on along the minus strand of DWKL01001691.1, from coordinate 9,573 downwards.
TTGTTCTGTTCCCGATTTTTATGTGATATGTAACAAATAATAATGATGGGTTTGGTATGTCTTGTGAACAGTAAATAACAACAATGGCAATTATAGTTAAAACTATCATAATAACATCAATTTTGATTTTTTTTTAAATTTGGAATGTTTATGTTTTTTTTTAGAAGTAACTAAAATTTACTCGCAACCAAGTGAGAACCGTTGATATCTATAAAAAATCTCAAAAAATCGTTCCAAACGTTTAAAGGCGGTAGGACTTATGAGGTTGTAACTGCGGCGGTACCGCTGACATGTATTTCTTCTTTAACAGCGGTTTAAAGGTGCGGATATGGTTAACCATAGGAATTAGGAATACCAATAAAACGCGTTCCAGCTTAGTTTTCGGGGGCAGCAACGCATTTATTATATAATCGACCTTGGGCAGATTTGTCATGTTTGCGATAATATATAGATGTCTATGGACGGCAGTGGCTACTCATCGTCAGGTAGGGTGTATGTTCGTTTTCTGCTTCCTTCATGTAAAAAAGTTCTACCTGAAGTCAGTTACAGACGCATTAGTATCTCTGTAGATTCTACGTATTTTAATGATCCGACAGATATGGACCTCTTAAAGATCTTACCATGCCCTCAAAGAAAAAGACATCAAAGGACTGTTGCAATAGAGCTATCATTACAATGACGGTGGGGTGGTCGCGTCACATTGACTTCTATCACTATCAAATCAAAAAGATCGTTAGTTGACATTCGCATAGTTAACTTCTTTCGTTTCACCTATGGAGGTCCATATTTCTTATAATCTATGTTCGTGCTATGAAGTCAACATGGCACTGATTGTTGAAAAAGCTGTTTCATAACCAGTGTGAGAACAAACAAATGACATCAAGAAATTCCTTCCATTTGCAGGAGTTCATTGGTATTCGCCAAAACAATGGTCTACGAGTAGGTAGAACTGCCACTAATTTCTTAAGGGCGAGTCGCAGCCGCGTCTCGTGAATAATTGCCGCGCTAAAAGAAAACCCAACGAATCTCCCGATTAGCATAAAAACCATCTAAACAGACCGCAGGAAGCGTCGCCTTCCTTCCGCAATATTTGTGAAAAAATTACACACTTCCGTCCGACATTTTGTCTACAGCCCGCGACTAAAGTAACAAATGTTAATTGCAACCGGCGAAATAAAATTATAAGTAATTAATGAAGCGAAATTGTGAATTGAATGCCATCAGCCGTTCTGGGTTTTTAAATACAAAGCGCTTCGGGGTGGTCGGATTAGTGGTTGTGTGTTTTAATTATTTTTAGTAGATACATGTACATGGGATGGCATTATTTTCCGATCACACAAAATATGTCGTGTCCAGTTTCGTCGTGTTCCGATTCGACGTCATGTAACCAATCATTTTTTCATTTGATATGTGTACGATGGCTCGAATCTAAATTTGATTATGTAAAAGTTAAGAGACACTACTCGTGTAATGTATGAGTCCATCACGCTCATACATTTGGAAGTTTCGTCTTAAGTAGGTACAGTAACGGGTTTAACAGTTTTGTGGAATAGGAATTCAAATTCCATTAAGCATTTAGTAACTTTACATATTCGCACGGATTGAGGTCACTCCAACAGTTAACTAGGTAGGTGGTGGAGGTATACGCTTGTTTATGCCACTTTTTGTTTCGGTTATATTACTAAAACCAAACGGGGTAAATTGTGGGCTATTAGTTTCAATAGAGGGCGCGATGGGCGGCTCGTTGGGCCGACAGAAAGCAGACACGTCGCGCCGTTAAAATTCGGAAATAATTTCGCCACAAGGGCCCCCAGCTCCGAACACTCCAGACATCTGTTCCGATTCGCAATAAACGTAGACGCAGCAGAAACATAGAATTTTATCACGGCCCTGTCCATCATAAAGCATCCCTCGCTGGGGAGAGGGGCGCATAAAAGTTTACAGGCATTCGGCTAATAAATCGTGTCAAATAAATAAGTGTTGAGTCGGTCGGCGGCATATTGATTCGTCATGTGCCGCCTTAGAGCGGGGCGCGGGGGCCGGGCGGCGGGGCCGGGTGGTCATAAAGGTGCGTAATGGCCGCCGTCGGAAGACAGCGCAGTGGCGCGCATCGATTAGCGCCCGCCGCCGCGTCAGCCGCCGACGCAACGAACACTTCACTCACTTCGGTGCCACAGCCCTTCTCTTTACCCTTTACTTACGAACGAACATGGGCACACCGGAGTGGTAGACCCCTAGTGGTTGTTACTGGAGGCACCTTAGCAGCGTTAAATGCTCCTGTGTTCTGTTTTTAAAGTGATGAGGATGATACACTTACATGAGGCTTTCCATCACAGTCGTCTGGGGTAGCAACGAGCCCCGATTTTATTTAAAATTGATTGCAGATGTCTATGGGCGACAGTGACCACATATGACACACTGGGTGGAATTCATGCTCGTTTATTATTTCTATGCTATAAAATATATATACTTAAGAATGGTAGAATATTTTGGTTCCAGTTCGGAAGCTTCATCTACATATTTTTCTCAAGATAGTCATAACAGACGTATACTTACAAGAGGCATTCCAACTTAGCCCTGCAATGCATCTTTTGGATTCGCTTTTGAATTTGCTGACCGATGTTCATAGACATCGACCACTTATCATCCATTATACTCTACTGTAACCACATACAAAATCAACTGTATACTCCCCATCATAGACAACAAACTTCCGAATGCTTTTAAAAAGTTGCCAAACTACCGCGCATTATCGCCCATCGCACGCACGCTAGATGGCGCTAGTTGTATCTACCTTAAAAATTAGCAACATTACAGCCGCTAATGGGCATGTTTATGAAAGGCGCATAAAACATTGCATATTGTGATAAAGCGGCGATAGTGTCGGTCTTAGTTAATAAGTGCCGTAAATCATAACGCAAGCCAGCGCGAGTGTTTCGAAATATAACCTGTCAATATTGTAAATAGCTGCGCATAATGTTACTTCTACGGGTGAGCAACGCGCCGTGCTTTGTGAGAGAAATTTTCAACAGTTTGCGTGTTCCTCGGCCCTAAATCTTCAGATGCCAAAAAATATTTTTACAGAAATAACCGATTGGTTACTCTTTGAAGTAGTGTCGTAACTGATTATTACTCTACACTACAATATCATTACAAAGATAGGGAACTGTTTCAGATTTCCAATTACATTAACCGTCTAGTCCCGCAGTGGGACTGGTGGTTCCTACAGGTTGCTCCCATTTATATTATCTAACGTGTAATTATTACGAATAATTCAATATAGTTTATAGTTATATGCAACGTGCAATAAAGCATAACTTTTATATAATGAGATTAAATATTATGAATCTTATATGTATATAGCATGAAAGTAGTGAGCGAGCATGTGGTCTATGTGATGGCATGTGGCTACTGTGGCTGATAGTCGTCTGTCTGTCATTCAATCCCAAATAGGACTCCTACTTGATATCGGACACAGATGCTTTGTTCCCCGTGAGGACTTAGCTAGAACGTTTCGTGTAGTTGTCTTTCCATTACCACACCCTTCAAATCAGAACACAGTAGCGTAAGGTAATGGGTAACGGACAGCTGTGAGGGGGAGGGAGGAGGATGTCTCCGGAGTCAAATCATAAAATACTCTACCATCTTTCCAATATACTATTTGATACCAGACCAAGTATTTCTGTATCTGCAGGTAGAGTTTAGTTAATAAAATTAAAACGACATCCACTTTAGGTAAATATCCCTCAGAAGCGAGATCGTGTAGATATTTGCGAGATATATTCAGATATGTTATTGATTAATCGTTTCAACTTAATTGCTCGGATCGAGCATCCTGTGCACGGCCCGGACTCGAATGCCAGACCCCGACTTATTGCCTGTGCATTCGGACGTTGATTAAAATCTCTCACTACATTCACACAAAGCCTTACTTTGATATATGTATAAATCTTATGAAACGTCTGCCTCGACCCGACGACCTGAGCTTCCAACCGAACGAATATCGACCCTATAATTTCAGGAATTAGGTACTAATTAGGCAATCAGATCGAACGAGCCTGCCTACCACCTGTCAAGTGATATATTGGCTTTAAATAACATATCTTATTTATGTTGAATCGGAAACAAAATGTATAAAAAGGTTTTATTATAAATAATCGAGCGGAGTCGAGTGGGAGGACGACTAAATTTGTACTCAGCCTTGTAATACAACTTATTGTCGGTGCGTGTGTCTGTTGCTAGCCAGCTGTAGATAAATTGAGCCAGATAGTGTTTCTTTCTCTGTCCAATAAGCGATTGTAGCGCAACTATCGTTTGCAATAATTGTTATATATTAAACGTTGTAAATATCATTATCCGTATCCAATAATCGATCTCACATTTTGTCTGCGCTCTCGTCTTTTTACGTTTACCGGCAAATGGTGTTCGCCGCAAATATGAATGCACTTTTAATGCTCTTAATGAATGAACTGCTGCCCGCTACTCCGTGACATCACATTAGTTTGTGGTGATAATGCTTAAAACATCTGCTTGTTTGGTCGACCGAAATCTACTGAACGAGGAAAAACGCATCTGAACGCAGAGAACATTCCAGGCGTTTTTATTAGACAGCGTCATTAAAGATTATTATATGTATTTGTATTCCTAATTAATTATAAACAGCCATTGATTAAGTTATGTTGATTTGAGTAAAGTGAAAAAGCTAGACGGATGGGTCTACTAATGCATATAATTAGTTATAAATGTTATGAAACATCTACCTCTTAACTACTTAAGAAAATGATGTCAAGCGCTCGCTGTGATGTGTATGCAGATATACACATCCATACAAGGCCAACTCCATCCTTCTTTTGAATATCCACTGCAAGTCTATCACGGTGCATTGTTGCTCTTCAGGACAAATATGTAACGCCTCGGATAATTGAATCTGCTATAACGATAACACTTAAGCGCTATATACATAAAATAAAATGTACATAATGAAAAACAAACAACTGAGCCACTCGGTCACAACAAAACGAATTCATTTCAATAATACAAATACGGCGATATATCAAAGAACCTTCGGTCGTACACCGCGGAACCATTAAACCGTTCATATTTCAAAGCAGATCGAGTTTTCAGCTCCCGAGTCTATGACACACTCGCTAAATCTCTCGGAAGGCGGTCTGCCCGTCCATAAATTTTTATTTGGTAAATAAAAATAATGAAAATAATAAAAGCCCCTCGTTCACCGGAAACATTTGTCCCGGAACGTCACGGGTAATCCGCCCGTTGATTTATTATTAATTAGCTGATATTATATTCTAAACTCGCGCACGTCTATTTTTAAGCGATTTGTGAGTGCGTGTGACGAGATCGAAATTATGAGATATCACGTTATATTTGAAGGTGGTAGAATCTTTCGTGGGTCCAATCTGGAGGCACCACAGCCACATCTATTACTGCCACATAACGGCGGTATAAACGCTGTTGTTCTGTTTGAGGGGTACGGCAGAACGATAGTTCGTCCGGGGAAGTACCACCACCCTCGCAATCCACCGTGAAACAGTTTTTGTGTTTCGGTTGGAGAGTTGCGGTTGCCGGGCACACTTACAGCGAGGCGACCATCATAGTCCTCAGGAGTAGTGACGCATCTACGAACGACCTCAGGTAAAACTTCGGTTTTGTTTGAGGTTAGATGTGGGTATCCATGGGCTGCAATGACCACTTAACCTTAGGTGGACTGCACGCTCGTTTGCTACTCTTAAAACATAAAAAAAATGTGTCGTTCCATTAAAAAAAATACTCTTATAAGGCAGTCAAACATAGTCCTTAGGATCTAAAACTGAGCTCAGATAGGATTTCAATACTGTTTAGGAGTTGATTATAGATATTCATGGGCAACAGTGACCATTTACCGTCAGGTGGACTAAATGTAAGTTTTTTACTTCTATGCAAAAAAAAAGGATTTCATGATAAATATATATCTGCATGGTCTGTGTAATATGCAGTGATAGCCTAGTGGTTAAGATTCCGATCTCTCACGCTGGGTGCCCGGGTGCGAATCCTGCACACACCTCTGATCGAAGAGAAGGAAAACATCGGGAGGAAATCTGCACATCTGAGAGTTCTTTGTAATGTTCTCAAAAGTGTGAGAAGTCTACCAATCCGCATTTGACCAACAGTGGGACAGTAATGGGTGATGACGATGATAATGATATTCTGTGTTTTAAATTGTACATTTGCTGAAAGTTAATTAAAAATCGCGTAGGTGCGAGGTAACACGGTATTCGTTTTAGGATATTGGTATACGGAATCCGAATCCGAAAATTTTACATCTGGAAAATATATTTGACGAATTCCATTACACACAGTTTTAGTTAAAGCACAGATTACTAGGCACATAAAAGAGACCTGTACCCGTTTTCTCAGAAACAGACTTGACATGGGAGTAATTAATTACTTTACGTTGATGTTTCTCAATTCGTAATTGTGCAATCAATTAATTTATTACCATACTTGTAAACATTTGAAAATAATTAAGCTTGTATCATATAAATCTTTCTAAACGCTATACGTGTCTAATTCATATGGGATTTTTCAAGACAAATTGCCTTTATGACCCGGTTTTCAAGGAGTGTGGCAGTTACCTTCATAATATGCCACCTAATATAAAATGTATATTAATTGACTGTCCATGCTTTTAGAATTAACCCGTTTAAAAAAAGCCCGAGTGACGGAAAATGTTTCAAAAATGGGCTTTACATGGAATAAAAACTTAAATTCATAATTTAGAAGTCAGTCTGAAGAGGAATCGACTCCGACTCCCTTTGTGTTATAGATCAGTACGGCGACCGCTGCGTACCGTTCATAAACAGTAGGTACATATAGTACATAAGAATTATAAGTTACATAACAATAATATATAGAACAGGCTCCCTGTCTGAAATCGGGTGTACCAATACTATTCGTCTTCTACCTGATTTTGCCACCTGTAGTTGATTACAGATGCATCGCTATTCTTGAGGAATAAGACGGAACGTCTCGAAAAGTGAATTTGTCATTTCGCACCTTTCAAACTAGAACACATCAGTATACATTTTTGCTATTAGGCAGAAATGAAAATGGCGGTGGTATCTCCGCAGGCGAACGCAGTTCTACTTATTTAAAATTTAAATTTATTTACAGAAACTAGGTATTTATTTATTACGACACAATACGCTGAAATATTTAGTATTTTCGTAATTACAGTGTGTGACAGCAAGCACGATTTATGTAACTAAACAATCTATACAACGCCAAATTGTTATAAGATGTTTGGGAAATGTTTCTTTTCTGTATCGCCAGTGTTTTTCAATATAACCACCGTCGAGACCTCAGCTGTAATATAGTCTCGACAGACGTGCGATTTTTCGAACAATCCGCCTAATCTTTCCCACAGCATCGCGGGTACCAACAGCCAAGTGAAAGTTTTTTGTAACTCCATTATGAACCATCGGCCGCTATTATGCAAGTCGGTCGTAAATCTGTCGCACGTAATCTGTGCTTTATGACGAGTGATGCATTACTGCCATTGTTTGTGTAGTCGTAAATTTTATTTTTTATCTATGATGTAAGTGTTACATAATGAAATGGTTTTGAATATTATATTGGAAGATTTTAGCAGAATTCGCGTAAAATTGCACTTTTACTTTATGTAAACGTTGTTTTTATCAACCCATCGTTAAGAATCAATAGGTCGTAGAACTAACGCGACCGCGGAGGTACCATAACCGCCTTCATAATCCGCCGCGAAGCGTTTCTTGTGTCTCGGTTGAAGAGATGCGGTTGTTGGGTACACGTAAAAACGTGGCGACCACCTTAATCTTCAGAAGTAATGACACATCTACGTACGACATCAGATAGGGCTCCATCTTGTTTGAGGTTATATGTGGGTGTGTGGTTGTCCATTGTAAATGTACCATTTACAAGCAACGTGACCATCTTGGTATTCAGGGGTTAAATGTGAATGTCCATTGGCTGCAGCGATTACTTATCTTCTGCATGAGTGTTTGCTTCTTTTATACCATCAAAATCGAATTTTAGGTAATAAAATAAATTTCGTTAAATTATACCGTACCCCTAATATATCATACTCTGCCGACCATCTTAATTGTTTTGTTGCTCGCAACTCTCATTACATGCGACAACCACCTAGCGACCCCTGGATCACCTGTGCTCGACACCCTAATGATGGCGAACCTCCATTTTTAAAGCAATACCATTTTTTCATAGCGCAGTTACACCAAAACAATTATCAATGAACTTTCATCCAAATAGTTGTTTTGAGATGCGTAAAACTCGTGCAACGGCCGGCCGCTATTATGCAAGTCGCTCGTAAATCTGTCGCACGTAATCTGTCCTTTATGACGAGTGATGCATTACTGTCTTTTGTTTGTTGAGACCATAAATTTCAGTTTTTTTTTCAACTGTCATACAATCTTCCACGAGTTACGCTTTTGAAATAGTTTTGAATATTTTAACCTGCGTTATTAATATGTATGATTTGAAACTTCAACTGTTTGCTTCGTATTAATAGTATTCAATTACGCTATATTTAGCACGGACGTGTCTAAATGGGTGGTCGAGCACGAACTTGGTTTAAATGTAAATAAAGACACAACTCCACACTGGAATTAGCTATGACCCATATAGAATAGCGAATGAACGTCAATAATTTATTTTTAATATGATTCAAACGATATATAGTTCACGTGATATTAAATGACAGTACATTGATATTTGTAACTACCCTAATATTATAGGAACTTTCCACTTGCGACCTATCTGAAGTTGTCTAGATTGTTTTATGTGTGGACCAGATGCATTTCCATTTGTGACACTTAAATTGGATGGTCCCGAATGTATACTTGCCTTATTACAACCTCCTGCTGCAACAATTCTACCATAATTATTTTAAATCTATAGGTTAAATAAAGACACGTTCGTTCGTGTCATTATAACAATATTATTATATCGCCGAGCCAGCAGAGCGGCGGACAGACATAAAGAATGATTTCTTGTACTGTGACCTGACAATACGAAATGAATACAATTTCTAACACGCCAGTTATGTTAATATAGCCATTCAGGCGCTCATAATCCTGACGTATTTACGTTCGTTACTGCACTCGCTTCGCGCTCATAAATCGTCTATCAACGTTTTTATGCAAATTAACAGAAAAGCAAAGAACGCTCGGATGTGTGGCTGTCTTCGGATGGTTATATACATGTTACATACGCAGGTCCCGGAGAAATAAGGCGAACACAGACAGTGCCTGTGTTAATGTTATAATTACCTAGAGTCCATGTTAATATGTTTTAATGGAGAGGTAAACAGTCGGGTGATTACCCCCACATCGTTAGTTTAGTGATGTCCAAATGTAGAGTCAATTACCTAATTGTACCAATATGTAACCTTGCTCCACCGTATAAATTACTTTGATTGATTCCCCCCCTCCACTCTACCTGGTCACACCATCATGGTCTTTCAGGTACAGTTACGGGGAACATCAAATTTTTCCTTTATGAAACACAATTGGTCTTACATGC